>BMAU01003040.1:0-240000 GCA_019973935.1 Trichonephila clavipes | reverse complement strand
TTCCTTTCATGGTGTAGAGATCCGCAACAAAATAGTTTTGGGGGAAATTGATCCCCAAGGGTCACTGAGGGGGATTAAGGGCGTAATAGATAAATATTTCCGTTTTTCAACTAATAGAAACACCTGCTTGAAAATTAGAAGGTATGTTCCGTTCATGGAATAAAGTTCCTTTTACAAAGATTTTTGCGAAAACAGACCCCCAAAGGAGTGGGGTTGCGAGAGATTAAGGCGTGTTATAGAAAAATTCCTGTTTTTGAATTTAACTCATTTACTTGATATTTGTTGAGCACTTTTCTTTAGTTGAATATAGTTCCACTAAGAATGGATTTTACGGAAATCAACTCCAGGGGGAAGCGGGGAGAGTTATTGGGGCGTATTGATAGACAAAATTCCCGTTTCTGAGCTGCTAAGACTACAATAATAAAATTTGGTTTGCACGCTTCTTTTGTTGAATTGGAATCCGCTAAGAGTGCTCTTAACGAGGTATTGATGATAAAAATTCCGTTTTTGCTCTGTTAGATTTAGACTTGAAATTTAGCACGCATGTTTATTTTATGGAGTAGACATCCACTGAAAGTTGCTTTGGTGGAAATCCACTTGATTATTAGGTTTATTGAGCGAAAAAAAATCTTTCTCCTTCTATTTTAGATATAAATAGAAATTAGATATTATAATTTATGTTCTTTTTATATCAAGGGGCGAGAGTGTAACAGCTATAAATATATTTTTCAATACAATCGAATTCTTAATGCTAGATATCAATAATTAATATATATATAAACAGTATACATATAAACAACATCGTGAAATACCCTGTGAAGCGGGTGGGTAACGGCTATATATATATATACACACATATATATATATATATACACTGGTGTGCAAAAATTAAGGACGAAGTCGAAAAATTAGCATATCAGCTGAACGAAGAGGCAGAGCGGACAGAAAGACCAATCAGAAGATTAAGTAAGGTGATGTACGGTAGCACATGCGCAGATATGCAGGTAGACGTAATGGGGGAGTGTCTGAGTAGTATAAAGCATGTTGTCGGTGTAAGATCAGTATTTCTGGCAAAGAGATTGCACGCCGTATAGCAGTTAAAATCACACCGAGTTGCTGCCTCAGCGAGAAATGATGAATTATCAATCTGTTAGACGACATCTGGATGCTTTTACCCGAGGTCGAATCATTGGGAAGTTGGAGGAAGGCCGCAGTGTGACAAGTGTGGCTGCAGAGTTGGGAATTGCTCACAACATCGTTTCACGACTTTGGAGACAATTTCAAACTACAGGAACAGCTATCCGGGGGTTCAGTAGTGGTCGTCCACGAGGAATCACACCCGCCGATGACCGGTACATTGTCTTACAGGCCAGAAGAAACAGGCGGCAGACAGCGGGAGAAATCGCTAGACACATGACACAGGCGACTGGACGACCGATATCGCGTTTTACCGTGGCCAGAAGACTGCACGGTGGTGGTCTGTTTGCACGACGCCCTGTACGGTGTGTACCTTTAACGCCTGCCCATCGGAGAAGGCGTTCTCTGTGGTGCCGGGAACACCGGAATTGGAGAGACAATGAATGGGGACGAGTACTCTTTACAGATGAGAGCAGATTCAGTTTGAGTAGCGATTCTCATCGCATACTCATCTGGAGAGAGCGGGGACGCCGCAGTCATCCCTCGAACATCATTGAAAGGGACAGGTATGGAGGTCGCGGTGTTCTCGTTTGGGGAGGCATCATGCTCGGTAGTCGTACAGACCTTCACATCTTCGACGCAGGTTCAGTCATTGGGACCCGTTATTGTAACGAGATTCTTCTTCCATATGTGCTTTCCATATGTGTGTGTATATATTCTTTTTAGAGGCGCTATGGGTCTGCAGTTCCTTTTCATGGACGGCAATGCACCATGTCATCGCACAGTAGCTGCCGAACAGCTCTTAGAGAGTGAGGATATTGAACGTATGGATTGGCCGGCACGAAAATACTTTGCAAAATATTTTGCACATGCGCGTCACATGGAAAGTCTCACAAACCTGAGAGAATTACATCACAGTGAGTAAAATGGAAATAATCAAATGTTCTTTCTATGGCCCGGTACCATTTGATCCACGGACTGGAACCGATATGTGGCGGAGGTTAGGGACCATTGGTCTGGATCACTGGTATATACTTATGATAATTATTATTGACATTATATACTCAATTGGTGGCCAAAGTAGCCGAGTGGTCATTGGTACCAACTTGTGGCAAGAAGTGTTTCTGTAAGGTCGAAAGATCAATCTGTGTAGTGTAAAAATTTGGACAGTGGGATACCAGCTCAGAAGCGTCATTTGGCTGACGTTAAAAACCGTAACCCAAAAATTATATAGAGTGTTGCCGGATTCAACCGATAAATTTAGCGGGGAGATAGCAGGTAGCATGGGGACGACAAATCACCACAGAACAGGAGATCGCGAACCATTTTTAGTCAGTAAAAATCGTGATAATAGTAGCCGTCGGGAGGAAGACGAGCGGAGTAACCAAACGAATGTGGCATTTGGAGCGCCGTGATAAGGTTGAAAAAGCCTGCATGTATGAAAATTTCCCACTGGTCTAGGCAGAGTAAAAATGGCGATCAAATTGTCGCAAGTGAGCGTAGTATAATGCGAGGTTGTTAGATTGCATTTGGTAATAATGTCAGATTTCACGAACGAGGAATGTGCGATATGCACCTCATGTACAGCCCAGTCAATTGCAATGGACGCCTAGCACAGATAATGTACCAAGACTAGTAGTGCGTACAGGAATTTTTCAAGGGGGGTGTCGAGGGTCAAAAGTCCACCATTCTTGTATCATGCTCCTTTTGATTTTGTCGATTTTCGGGGGGAAAACTAATTATTGAATAAATAATTAACATTAATCAATAAAAGTAATCATTAATAACAAATACATAATTAAATTTTACGCCCTATATACTTAGAATTATTATAAATCAGAAAAAAAAATCAAGGGCTTTGGAAAAGGGGGTGTCTGAACCCCTAGGACACCCCCCTTGTGTGCGCCACTGACCATGAGAACTGTTCCTTTTTTAGAAGGACATGTTTGAGGTAATATACGTCTAAAACAAATAATTGACTTTTCATAGATTCCTATGGGCACAATTAATTTTTTCTCGACACAACTTTTTGAAAATAAGATGTAAAATTCTTCAGGCAGGCGAATAATAGTACGGCCATCGTGGTTGTTATGTTTTTTTCGACCTAACACACACGCTTAGACTTTTTTTTAGAATTCTTTTTTTCCTTCGCTTACAGGTGTAGCTTATGTTTTATTTACTCTTTTGCAATTCTACCATCCTAGAACAGACTCGCACCGTCAGAGCTCAGGTGCCTCCCTCTACAGGGGAAACTGGGTGTCAAAATTACCTGCGGTGATTGGTATTCGCCAATATGGCGCCTCACTAAAAAGAGATACCAGCTTTCGGTGAATGTACTAGGAAGATTAATGAACTCTGTTAATAACTGTTCATAATCTGCCATTAGAAATATATATGTTGGATGAATAAGGAATAAATCATGGTTTTTTTATGAAAATTACTTTATTCTTTTCCTTTAAATACTAAAAGTTGTTAATTTCTTTACAAAACAAATATTTTAAAAAATATATCAATATTAAACCAGGAAGAATGTTACGGGCATTTTAACTGATTTTTAATGACCACTTCGAAATGAAATATAATTGAAACTTCTTCGACATATCAATGATAAATGAAATATTTCAGATGCTGCAGTAACAGAGAAGAAAGGAACTCGAAGAAAGCTGTCAGAAATCTTTAAAGAAATTCAGAGGCAAGAAGTTGTAAAACGTTATGAATCTGCGAGCAGTAAGTTTTTTTTAAAGAAATTCTACACAGTCATTTCTTTTAATCATGAATCATAATTTTATAATATCATCCGAATGTTAGTAACAAAATTACGGAAATACAAACTTGGCATGTACGAGATGGAAACACTAGCGTAGCTAGTTCTAAGTGGGCCCTGGGTCAATATTCTTTGGGGGCCCTCTTTTAGAAAATAAATAAAAATGATCGTATTAATAAAACTTATTTTAAAATGTATTAAAAGCTTTTTAGCGGCACAGTGTGGAACGGCGTAGTTGTAAAAAAGACACACAAAAACTTAAGGAAAAATTTTAAAATTTGAAATGATAAACAACAATTTTACTGAAATGCGATTGTATCAGACAAAAAAATACTCCCCTTTTTACAAATTACATTATTTAAATGTCGGATATTGCAGATTTGAATCAACATATATTTACGAATAAATGTTTTCTATTATATATATCCGTAAGTATGTATGTATAAAATCAAAATTAACTGCCCTAATTAGGATTGAAGTTTATTGTTGTGTGTATGTGCTTTGGTTTCACACTTATTATATTACTAGCTGAATGGCTTGGCGTTGCACGGGCTTTCTCTTTCCCTCATGACACCAGTAATTATGTGTGTGTGTTTGTACTCGGGCAATGTGAGTGACATACATTTTAATATTTTATTTTAATTTCATAGTTTTTCCTTCCACTGTCATTGTTACAAATTTTGTGTAATAAGCGCTTAAAATAGTAATAATTTATATCTGGAAGTGTAATACATTAATATTACTTTTTGAGGTATTTATTTTATGTTAAAATCTTGCCACCATATATATCTCTCCCTTCGAAATCTAGTTTTATTAAGAAATAAAAAAAATAGTGATTACACTGATGAACGGAATAAATTAAAAGCGAGCGCGCACTGAGGCATGGAGTAGACAAAATAAAAGAGAAAGCTTTGCTTCACACAAAAAAAGATAGACGTATGCTGTCACGGGTTTTTTTGCAGATGGCAGAATTTTTTCCTACTTTCTTGACAATTATAGTTTTATTTTGGAAAATGTTCACAATATCTTTATAAATTATAGCCTATGTGTTATTCTGATGTATAAGCTATATTATTGTATAGTTTCCTTAAAATTCATTCAGTTGTTTTTCCGTGAAAGACTACCAAACACACATCCACAAACATACTTTCACATTTATAATACATATCTTAATTTTTAAAGTTCCAATACTCATATATTATATATATATATATATATATATATATATATAGAGAGAGAGAGAGAGAGAGAGAGAGAGAGAGAGACTTGCATTTTAAAAGCGTGTTCTTTGCTTAGAAATCACATAATAAGACTATAAGTAAAGCTTTTTCTTGTTTTCATTCATATTTGTTCAAAAAGTTAGAAGTGGTACGCGTAATTATTTTTTAATCTTATACTGGCACTCTTCCTAAAAAGGTTGGCCACCCCGGATCATCGATACGGCTGATACGGTGGTAGCTACGCCCCTGGATGGGATCCAAAAATTTGGGCACTTGGTGAAAGTGTCTTCAGTCAGAATATTTTAAAATGCCTACGTACAACCACCTTAAAAATACATAAGCAAAACACTTTTGCCAACACTAGTACAACCTATGAATTAGTTGATCATTTATTATGTCGTACTCAGAGGCTACACGAGGACTATCAGCGACGGACCTCGTTATTTTAGGCTTCGGTAAAGTGAAGGGATAACTCCTGAACTGGCACTCATTCTCACCTTTCACTTCCCTGCCATACAAACGTGAGGACTTTTCAGAAACAGTACCTCGGCCACAGGTTCACAAAACCAGGTCATGGTTTCACAATTTTGATTACTCATCTATCATGACCATTGCACCCTCTGAAAGTACACCTACAAATTTTTATTCTTTTTTTTCACATTTCCTTCTTTACCTCCTCTGAATTATGCAAAGTGACGCACCTTCAGAATTAGTTATATTAACGAAAATAAATAAAAATCCTACCAGGCTGTGTTCGGTGAATGGATGGGATAAGGAAGCATTTCTATTTCAGTTTCGTTGAAAAACTGAGGGGCCATTTAATAAAGATGAACAATCATGAAAAGAGAGTGAGTGAGTGAGTTAATATTAACGTTGCATTATTCAGCTGCACGAGTGCGTTTGGCAATGAACCTTGTAATTTGAACCATGGTCAAGTGACAAGGATGACACTTGAGCTGACCACTCCTCTCCTAACTTTCATACCATAGCAACGGGAGGACGTTTGATCCTCGACATATTTAACGTGCATCAGCCTCCTCTGCATGGTCAGTCTTTAGCAGTACAAGGCTCGAACTCATGACACACCGGCCACAAGTCCATTATCTTAACCCTCTGACCGAAGCATCCATCTCTCAGACGGGGAAGATTTACTTTGATGCCTCTAGATAACGCTGTAGTGTGATTTTTGGGGTGGGCTGCCTTGACATCTTCAGTTGGACTCTACCCAGTGAGAGGATCACGTGGTGGTACTTGACGATTTTTTTCAACTCACGACATGGGCGACTTTTTTTTATCTATCACCATCTATCAGATGGATATTCCTATAGTTTTTTCGTTTTGGGTATTATTTTTAATTATTTTTACATGAATAGAAATAATTTCTAATCAGTTTTTATAAAAATACCAGGCACAATTCTTGTAATAAATACATATTAATATAGTGTGCCTCATAGATATTAAAAATTCTACTCGATTTCATGAGTGATAAGAACATTTAAAACAGTCCTTAAGGTAATAAAATGTAAAAAAAAATTGCGTACCCGTCTGTCAGACGGATGTTTCTAAGAACAGAAAAAAAATTGATGTTCCGGCTAGAGGGTTAACCACTAGGCCACCGCTCTTTGTTCACAGTTCTACCCTTGGGAATACAATAATAGTCCATGAAACCGCAGTTCGTCCAGAATGCTCATGGGATGGATTAGAAACTCTGTTTTAAAACACCTATTACATGCATACACCTTTGATCTTGACATCTTTGAATCCCCTTCAATACCATTATACAGTCGTTGTTTGTGTTTTATCCAAATAGTCACAAAAAGTATAAGGTTATGGCGTTGTTCTTAAGTCCATGTCAGAAAAAGATGTCTTAACATCAAGACAAAGTGTCTGCGCTGTCAATTTAATCAAATGACGTGGTCAAAAAAAATAGCCTGAATAAGGAGGGTGCTGAATACATTTCATACGTTATTTGAACAACATGTATTTTTTTTTTGTCTCATATGATCACAGTCCCGAAGTTTTGGATCTTATCTCGTATGTCTGATTATCTATTACTACATTGGGAACAATGACGTTGTTCATAATTTCATTATACTTGCTAAGAAAACAACATGTAGTCGGACCTTTATTTAAAGAAGTCGTTAAATCCCGGAAAAAGTTCGATATGTGAAAATTTCGTTAGAGATTCATCTTTTAATGTACTTTGGAAATAACATAAAACAAATTTTAAATACTTACACCAGTGCTTCTCAAACTTGAACTACTTGCGACTTAATATTCAATCACAATTTTCATCGCGCCCCCTCCACATAAATAACCATGCATTGAATTCGATAGTACTGTACTTTGACGCCAAAGCTAGAATACGATTTTAACCTCTCCGCCGCCGGCGTATATAAACGTCACGCTCAGCCAGTGTGTAAGTTGTTCTGGACATATATATATATACGTCTTTCCGAAATACGATCATTTCTGTACACTGATATCCATTAAATTATTCCGAAGGCTTTGGAATGCAATAAAATGACCTTAACAGTCTTTTCGAAGGATTTACTTATTCCAGACGATTTCTTATTTATTCCCTTTCTCCTCCCCCAATACACCACATACGCATGCATACGTGCATAACGGTGGCATTGTGAAGTGAGTTGCGTAACTTTTAATGCACAGTTAAGGGATTAATTATAAACAGTACAAATTATCATGATAAGTGTTAATTTTTGCATATAATTTTATATATGACAAGCCTGTGAGAGAGAGAGAGAGAGAGAGGTCACTGATGATTATTAAACTTGCTCTTAACTTAGTATTTGTTTCGTCAATATTTGTGTGGACTGTAAAGAACTGTGGACTAGTTAAAGAATAAAAAATCAGTCTTTTTCTAAGCCTACTTTATTCGTGCACCCGCTTTTGTTGGGGTACAGCTAGAAAATGTCTACTTTTACAAATTTTTTACAGATGGCGCTACAGTGCGCTGATGACGTAACATTCCGCCCGGCGTTGAAATATACAATATTTCAAAAAATATATTTAAAAAATGCAATTTGCTATATACAGTTTACAAATGCCTAAATGAATTAAATACAAATAAATTCAACATTCTAAAATAAGAAAAAAAATACAATATTCAAAAATAGAAAAATACAATATTTTAAGAATATAATATACTTCACATTACAATTTAATTTATATTATTATTTTCTATTGGTAAGATACATATTTTTGAGATAGAACGTGTGAGAACCCCCGTGGCAGTTTTTAGTTTAACGACTCTGACCTTACCGTCAGTTCCATAAATAACCTCCAAGATTCTTGCCATTGTCCATTTGCAGGGAGGCAAATCATTTTCCTTTAAAAGCACTAAACACCCTACGGCAACATTATTTTTCTCGAACTGCCACTTGTTTCTCTGCTGTAAATGATTAAGATAATCATTTTTCCAGCGTTTCCAAATAGTTTGTACACACTTTGTTGTATACTGCCACCTAGATAGTCTATTATCTGAAATATCTAAAATTGCGGGCTCAGGTATTGCACTGATAGGTCGACCAATTATAAGGTCGACCAATTATAAAGTGTCCAGGAGTTAAAACTTCATATTCATTGATATTATCTGACAATGGTACTAATTGACGTGAATTAAGTATACCTTCAATTTGAATTATCATTGTCTCGAATTCTTCGAAAGTTATTTTACTATTAACTAAAGTTCTATAGAGATATTGTTTGAATGATTTTACCCCTGCCTCCCACAAACCCCCGAAATTAGGAGAACGAGGTGGGATAAATTTCCACTGGATAGCTTCTGAAGCAAAATAATTTGCTAATGTCTCGTTTTTGTTACAAATTAATTTTATGAAACGATTTAATTCTGCAGCTGCGCCTTTAAAATTAGTTGCGTTATCGGACATTAATGTAGAAATGCGGCCTCTACGGGCACATAGCCTCTTCAAAGCTGCAATAAATGCCTCAGTTGTTAAATCAGTCACTGCCTCTAAATGAATAGCCTTTGTAGCCAAGCATACAAAAATCGCAACATAAACTTTTGAAAATATCCCCTTTCTCTGATTTTTAAATTTTATTTGAAAAGGTCCGCAAAAATCCACCCCAGAGTTTAAAAATGGTGCACTTGGAGTTACTCTCTCTGATGGTAAATTTCCCATTAATTGATCTACCCCAGTAGGCTTCTGTCTAAAGCATGCAATGCAATCATGAACTGTTTTTCGTGCAATACCCTTGCCATTAATGGGCCAAAACTGCATTCTAATTTGATGTACTAAACCCTGAGCACCAATATGAAAAAACTTCTTATGCATATGCTCAAAAAGTAATTTAGTAAATTTATGTTTACTAGGTATAATTATTTGATGTTTTGCTTCAAATGGTAAATCAGCATTACAAAGCCTTCCACCAACTCTGAGTAAAGAATTCTCATCTAAGAAAGGATCTAAAGCCTTTAACTTACTTGTTTTTGAAACACCTTTACCTTTTTTCAAGGCATCGATTTCTGCTTTAAACTCACTTGTGCTATTTTAGCTAAAAATTCCGCGTACTCCTCTTTACTTCATCTGCAGTTAGATATTTCTCCTTATTACAAGACTCCTTAGCTTTGATGTTATTAATGAACCTAAAAATAAAGCTAAAAATTCTAATTAATTTTATGAAATTATTTGTAACATTAAAGAGTTCATCATAAAAATTTGAAGAACACTCAGTCATTGAAAGAGTCACAGCACATTTTAGTTCATCTCTGTAGGAAGGATCAGGAAAAAGTTGATTGTCCTCGTATTCATCAGTTTGTAAATCTGGACCCGAGAACCACATTTCGTTCTTTAAAAGTTCATCCACATTGCAGCTCTCTAGAAATTAAGTCGGCAGGATTGTTCTTGGAGCTAACATGTTTCCAATGATAGTCCTTTGAAAGTGCTTGGATCTCCGCCACCCTGTTGCTGACAAATGTTTTGAGTTTATGAGGTTCAGTCTTTATCCACGCTAAAGCAATCGTTGAGTCCGTCCACATCCAAATTTTATGAATAGATAATTGTAGAATTGGCACAACCTTTTGACTAATCTCGATAGTAGTAAAGCTGCAGACAGTTCTAACCTCGGTATGGTGAGTGTTTTCAAGGGAGCCACTCTGGACTTGCTGCATAATAATCTAGTTTGAGATTGTCCAGATTCGTTGAAACATTTTATGTAGACAACAGCAGCATAGGCACGTTCTGATGCATCGGAAAAGCCATGTATTTCAATCCGTATTGTTGCAGGAAGTAGAATGCACCTTGGGATTTTGAAGTTATTTACTTTCGCTAATTTTTGGTAGAAGTTCATCCACTCTTCCATTGCATCTGGTGGTAGCTGTTCACTCCAATCTAATTTTATTTTCCAAAGTTCTTGGATGAATATCTTAGCCTTCGTAACAATGGGTCCTATCAGGCCCAAAGGGTCATAGAGCCTTGCAATTTCTGAAAGCACGTCTCTTTTTGAGAAGTTGACTTTGTCACACACTAATCTTTACTTTGTAAGTGAGACAATCCACCTTTGGATCCCATAGCATACCTAATGTTTTCACTGGAGCAACCTGAAATTCCTTATCAAACACATAGGAAGATGCAGATAAATCTTTCAACAGTTCTGGGCTATTTGACACCCATTTGTGTAGCTCAAAACCACCTCTCTGTAATAGTTGAGATAATCTGGTTTGGAGTTTTTTAGCACCCTCTAATGTAGACTCTCCAGAAAGAATATCATCCATATAACTATCATTACAAATCACATCTGCTGCGTCAGGAAATTCCGCTTTTTCTTCATCTGCTAAGGCCCTTAAGGTCCTGGTAGCTAAAAATGGTGCAGAAACTGTCCCATAGGTTACGGTAGCTAGCTTGTAAGTCTTGATTGGAGCATCTGCACTAGTCTTCCACATAATTCGTAGTAAATCCTTTTGATTAGGATCAACAAGTATCTGCCTGTACATTTTTTTAATATCTGCACTAAACGCGTACTCGTGTTTTCTAAATCTACTGACTATGGAAAAGAGATCTTGTTGAATAATTCCTCCGTTTAGTAAAATGGAGTTTAGAGAAAAACCACTTGTTGTTTTTGCACTTGCATCGAAGATAACTCTCAATGGAGTGGATGTCTTCTCTGGTTTGTATACGGAATGATGAGGAATGTAATAGTTAATCTTATCTAATGTTTCATTTTTAATCTCCTCCATATGGCCTAAAAGTTCATATTCATTCATAAATTCTTTATACAAAGTTCCCATTGTATTGTTTTTGTTTAATTTTTCCCAAATACCATTTAGTCGTTTGATCGCATTCTCTTTGGAATATCATAATAATGTTTCTGCATTTTCCTTTATGGGTAACCGAACTATAAATCTTCCCGTTTTATCTCTTTTATAGGTACTAACAAAATGTTCCTCACAATAAATTTCCTCTTCACTTTTTGTTATTTCCTTAGAATCATCTGGAAGGGATCCCAGTTCAAAGAATTTCTTTACTGTTATATCTAAGCTTGGTTCACTTATTAAACAACAATTGGCTTGTTGTTGTGACTGAGGAAGGGTACCTGTGACTAAGTTGCCAAATTTTGTATTTTGTAAAATTACATTTCCCTCCTGCAAATAATATTGTTCTGGATTTAAAATTTCAAAAAATAGTTCACTTCCTATCAATATATCTATTTGACCTGGCATATGGAAATTAGAATCAGCCAGCTCAATTGAAGCTGGAATGTTTAAATCCGATATATTTAATTTCGATACAGGAATCGCATCGATAATTTTAGGTAAAAGTGAAAATTGTACATTGCGTGCAAAAGTATAATCCCGATTTGAAACTTCAATATTAGCTGAATATTTCGATGATTGCGTAATTCCGTTAATGCCTGTTATAAATTGGTTTGCAGACTTAAATTTAAATCCCAACTTTCTTGCTATGTCTTCTCTCATAACGCATATCGTAGACGCATTATCTAATAATCCTCTTAACTTAATTCTATATCCATCAGCACTTTTAACGAAAATCATGAATGTATTTAATAAAACACATTTATTTCCATAAGTCAAAACCGCAACTTCTGGCTGACCTTCAAACCGAGTAGGATTCGAATTGCTCTCTATCCCCCCTTTCGCCTACAGTGTGATTTTTAACTGCAGAGCAAAGTTCATCAGAATCATGAAGCAATGAATTATGTAATCCTTTGCAACCACTAACTGTGCATTTATATTTAGACATGCAGGCACCATAATGAAGTCTGAGGCAATTTATACCAAGTTTGTTATTGGTAACAAATTTCTTTCTGCACTCCACAGACATATTTTGAAATGCAATACATTTATAAAGAGGATGAGAATTTCGACAGAGAATACAAGGTTTAACAGTTATTTTTTTACTATTAACTACCAGCGATTTGGCTTTAGTTGACATTGCAGTATTTTTATGGATCATTTTAGTACTAGGAATGCGAGTAATGTTTTCTAACACAGCACTTCTCTTTTCTAAAAATTTCATAATAGAATCAAATGTTGGAATTTCTGCTGTTTTCAACGAAAGTTCGAATTGTTTTCTAGATTCTTTGTCAATTTTTTGAAGAATTATATTTATTAAAAGTATATCTGATAGATCATTCTGCTCACATTTCAAAACTTTAAGTGCTCTAATGTTTCTATTGATACAATCCATTAAAGCGCGCAGTTCTTTGGCTGATTCGCTATAATTTTTTTCATAATTAATTATCTCAAGGACATGCGAATCTATCAACTGCCGTTTGTTTTCGTAACGATCTTCTAATGCTTTAAAGAGAGAATCGAAACTATCGCTAGGCGACTCTAAGAGCTTTGCTTCTCCTTTTAGAGATGCTCGAAGATAGTATAGTTTTTGCGAATCATTCAATTGCTCATTATTACTTATTAAATTAATAAATTGATTTTTGAAATTAGAAAATTCTGCTATTACACCAGAAAATTCTGGCAATGGAATTTGAGGTAAGCGGATACTATTTTTACCATTGTCATTTAAATTAATGTTTACATTTTCAGAATTTTTCAAAGAATACATTAAAAGTTTGAGACCTACCTCTGTTGTCTCGATCCGTTGATTTATATCTTCAATGTCCAGCTGAATGATTTCCAAGCTTTCGAAAATTTCTATTTCACAATAATCCTCAGCTATTTTATCTAGATTTATCTGTAATTGCTCAATTTTTTTGAGTTTAATTTCGATTTCAGTGACACTAGTATCCTTTGACACTGTCTTCTCCGAGGTAAAAGCCTCTAACCTAGTTAAAGTTCCTTTGATTGAATCTTTTAAACGATTCAATTTCTCTTCAGTAGTTACGTTGGAGTTATTTTTAGTTTTCGATTTTTTATCCATTTTCTGTGGCTCCGTAGGACCAATTAATATATAGGACCAATTAATATCGTCAATATTTGTGTGGACTGTAAAACTGGTTAAAGAATAAAAAATCAGTCTTTTTCGCAACGCTAAGCCTACTTTATTCGTGCACCCGCTTTTGTTGGGGTACAGCTAGACAATGTCTACTTTTACAAATTTTTTACAGATGGCGCTACAGTGCGCTGATGACGTAACAGTATTTTTAAAATAATTATAAAGCACATTGTATAGTACCGATACATTTATAAGTGTATTGCATCAGTATATGTATATTTCATTATGTAAGAATGTATTTTGTTTGTTTAATTTCAATACATTAATAATTTTTTTTTAAATAATCTTTTGTTTTCTACTTTTCAACATGCTCGCCCCCCCCTCCTAGAGGTATCACGCCCCCTAGGAAGGGGCACCCCACAGTTTGAGAAGCACTGACTTGCACACTACATATTATTTTTAAAAAAAGTAGTTATTCCCACTTTTTTTTGTAAATTAATATCTATTTATTTTATAAATCTTACCCATCAAAAAGAAATTTGCAAAGAAAACAAGAACAAAAAAATGTCTACAGGAGTATACTGTGTTTTCAGCTTTAAAAAATAACTTCGTAATAAAATTAATTAACTTTTAAGAACATTTTCTAATTTTAATCATACAAGTAATTTTAAACATCCATTATTTTATAACCAATAATTTTAAGCATACATTACCACATGCATCCCTAAATTTAAAAACTGAAAATATCTCTTAATTTTATTTAAAAAAAAATTACGGCAACTTTATTTCTTTGGGAGAATTAGGCACACCTGGTAAAACCAGTTCAAGGCCATTGATCATCATAAAATGTGTTAAAAGGGGGAATAGTTTGTAATGTCCAGAAATATTTTTAGAATAGGAAGGGGAAAAATTCGAATCACATAACAGAAAAGTTCGTTAAATAGAAAATGCACTTCACTATTTGAAAGTTATTTTACAAAAAAAAAAAAAAAAAAAATAGTAAAATGTTCTTGGTTCCAGAGAAAGTTCGCAAAATAGAAAAATTCGCTAAATAGAGATTCGTAAAATAGAGCTCCGACTGTATGTACAAGAGATTCATTTTTTTTACTGTTTACATCTCTTCTCAAAGCATTTATCGACAAAATCTTCCCATTGTTGTTGACAGTTGAAAATTGTGAAAATGATTTAGCAAAGAGGAAAGAGGATAAACTCTTGAATATATATTGGAAGAACTTTGCACTCATATGAATTCTGAACTTGAAGCTCTCTTCAAATGTCAGTCCCGTCTTAACTCATTGCCTGATCCATCTAATAGTGCTGATTCGTTCTCATTTGTCTTTATACTCATTAAGAATTTTTTTTTAAAAGAAAAAAAAAGAGTTGAGACAATCTCAAAATTTTGAAAGGGGAAAAAAAGGCTACCTTTTAAATAAAACTCCAGGAAAGTATATATGGTGAAAAAAATAATACAGAAGTCTCACTCCGTTAATATCAGAAATAAAAATGCATATCTCATCTTTTTGCTTTAACTCTTATAATAAGATTAAGAATACAAAAAATTTTAAAAAAGAAATATTTTTATTCTGCCAACAAATTTGAATTTTGAAATATCGATGCGCAATGCTGATTTTACTCAATATTTCGAGAATTTCTAAATATGTGCCCAAAGCTTTCCTGTGTAGCATGAATCAAGGCTTGTTTAATTTTATGGTACACAGGATAAGTAAAAATAATTAGTCTAATTTCTGAAAACAGAATATAAATACTCGCCTTGAAATGAGCCATTCCAACAATGATTGGCTGTGTGATAAATCTCTCGTTCTTATTTTGCCCACGAGATACCTGTGTAATCGATGAACCAACCCCGATGAAATACACCTCACAATTTTGGTGCCTCGTACACCTCAGTATGGAAACTGAGTTGAGACACACCACTCGGTAATATGAACTATAAAAGTTTTAAAGGGCATGAGACACTCTGTTGTTGTTTCTAATGCCACCTGTCTGATGCAGTCAGATCGAGGCCCACCAAATTCATCATGGCAAGAAGCTCGAAGTACACCTGTCTTTGGCCTTGAGCACCATACAGGTGACAGTATGATTTAGCTCGGTGAAATTCCCAAAGGGACGATTGATCTATCTCCATCTATCTCCACCTCCACAATTTTGGCATGGAACTGAAGGGGGAATATTCTCCAGTCCCCTGCACTCGGGATTCAGCCCACGAGACTTTCGGACCCACTGATTTAACAAGCACGTGCTCCGTGTGCCCTCGGAGGATATTTGGTGGCATCGGGCATCGAACCCAGGCCCTCCGGTCTGGAGTCTGATGCTCTAACCACTAGGCTACCCACGGCCCTGATGAAATACTCTACACTGAGTTAGCGTTTATTAACGTTGCACTAAAAGGTCACACCAAGGACCTCATAATTTTGAACCACACTCAAGAGACGAGGACGACATCTGAACTGGCACCACTTTTCTTAACTACCACACCAATGGGAGTACTTTGAGCCACGACATATTTAGAGTGCATCAGCTACTCTACACGGTGGATCTTCAGTGGCACTATAGCTCGAGCTCATGATACGCCGACCATGAACTCGTGCCCATAATCATTAGGCTACCAAGGCCACAAGACGCTCTATAGGGCAAATTTTTAATAGAATATTGAATCGAACCCACGGCTCGACTGAAACATTGCCAATTACAAACTGAATAGAATGACTACTCCACTACCACAACCTTGGTTTCTCTCCCACATTATCGATACATTTGTTTAAATGTTACATCAATAATTATGTAAAAGTTTTTAGATTTCTTTATAATAGCTAGCAGTGCTTATTTCTTTTGTATATAATCGCCTTGCGTACTATCGTTCCAGAAAAATGTTTAGGACTGAGCAGGTCGGTGGAACCAAACAGTTATGGAAGGCAACTGAATTTCCATGCAGAAAAATGCAAGACAATAACCGATAACTCAAGAAAAGAGCATCACCACATCCATCACGATGCAAAAATAAGACAAAGCCCACATCACTTCCTGACCGATAATCAAAGGGAAAGTGACGGGATAGAAGAGACGGATTCCCAAGTTAGATATCGCGCGAAATGGCGTCATGCATCACCAAGGAAACCACAAAGATACGAATCAAGGAATTCCAAAGAATCGACGAGAAACTGCCTGAAAACACCTTGTAAAGGTCTGGACCAGAAGTCGCCTCTTATGAGTCTGGACCTGAAAAGATGGCTCGAAGATCAATTTAGGGAACAGCAAATGTCTAAGTCTCTGGAGAAGTTTAGGAATAAAGTTTCCCCTTTTAGGATAGCAAAGAGGATCCATCACAGCTACACGAAATTGAATTCGGCAATGCGGTTTAGACCGACTCCAACGCGTAAGGCGTCCTCGTCAGAAAGGTGTAGGCATATTTCTCCATCTCGAGACAGGCGAGATTTCCATAGCTTTAGCATGCACAGAGATAAAATACCTGATCATCCTCTGCATCGACAGGACGAGTATCGTACATATCGAGTAAAGAAACATCGTTCTTGGAGTCATGAGGATACGTCTTTGGGAAGTTGCAGAAGGAAACACTCCCCACTAAGATACCACCCGGATGAAATAGTTGGTATAGCTCCAGAGAATGGCGTCATCGTTCAGAGAGAAGGTAAGAAAAGTTTATACTTTCAGTTGATCTCACGCGTTTAACATAACCCTCCCAAATATTTATTGTTGCTAATGCCACCTGACTAACGTCAGATGGAAGCCCACGAAATTCATCACGGAAAAGGGCAGTTGTACGCCTCTCGTTCGCCTTAGATGAGCTCCACACTGGTGACTGTCGGTTTGTCTTGGTGCCCCCCCCCAATTTTGAGGGAGAACACCCTGGACGTAGTCAGAGGGCTTTCCACCACTCTTCTCCTTCCATCTATCTCACGAGAAGACTTGTGGCTCGACGGCTAATTAAAATAACCCCTATGCCGCAAAGGAACCATACATTCACAAACATCCATGCCTTCTCCGGGATTCAAACCCGGGCCTGATGGCACAGCAGTCAGCGTCACTAACCACTATACCGGGAAGGCAGCTCAGCCTATTAAATATATATAGGAGTTAGTCCCTTTGCTTAGTTTGGATCGATGGTCCTCAAATTGGGAGACGTGTGCTCCTGTGATTACGTGAAAAACCCATAAAAAGTAAGAAAGAAGAAAGTTCAAGAATCCCCTAGTAGTTGCTTTCCCTTCTATACTCGCAACGTTTTGTCCGACATGTCGAATCATGTTCAAATTATGAACTTCTTATTCCTTTACACTCCATTAGTGATTTGTCTTCCCCCCCATTATTGAAGAGTCCCCAAAGGTGATCTTAATTTTCAAATCTTCTTTTATTTTGGTGGTTGGTTTTGTTGTTTCATATCCTCGAAAGATCTGACATAAGTCAGATCAGCTCCAGAAGGTTGTTGACAGCCAAAAATCTATAATAACATCGATATGTTAAGTCCGCCTTAGAAAGCCTAATGCATTACAGAATGTGATCCGGTGAAGCTGGATGGTCGCATTATTTTTTACAAGGGTCATGTATTTTTCTGCCACTATCATAGGAAAGACATTTCAGGTGACCCCTTGTTTTAGTGTATCCAGAGAAGTCTGGGAGTCACATTTGTTTTCCAACAGAGAGCCAGGAGATGTTCCTGTGTGTCATTCGTGAGCAAGTAGAATACTCCATATTAAATTGAGTGTAGTACTTCTATTTGAGTATAGTTCTTGATAAGTAAGCGAAGGGCCAGTAGCCGCTTCACTTTCATTACTTTCCTTGGCCTGTCTATCGGCGAGCTCATTACCTCCAATGTTAACATGTGATGAGATCCATTGGAGGTAGATGTCGCGGGTCTGAGACATCTTTTTCAGTTTGAGTGGAATAGAAACACTAGTTTTGTTGTTTGAGGAGAACCAACTGCGCAATGATGTTACAGTGCACTGTGGCTGTCCGGTAAAATCCATAGTTCCCCCAAATCACAATCATGAGACATGATAGCATCAAGCCCTACATTAACTGCAATGGACTCCCTCCTGAATGCGGAGCAAGTGTCAGGGTTGAGTTGCTTTATTGTAGTCTCAAAGTGGGGAGTCCTAATAAAAATACAGCTGCCAGTTCGATCTTCTGGATCACACGAATGTTTTTGTCGTAAGTTAACAAATGAGAGAATGTTTATTAACGTCGTAGTATGAAACAACACGAGGGCTATTGGCGACGAGCGTTATAATTCTGAGCCAATGTTAAGTGAAAAGAACGACACCTGAGCTGAAATCTTTTCTCCATCCTACCACACCATGCCTACAGAAAGACTTTGAGACAAATTTAGCGTGCAACAGCCCCTCTACACGATGGGCCACGAACTCGTAACTATCAACACCAAGATTGACCATGACTTCAAAGGCATTTATCTGGACATTTGTGACTTTTCTCTTGATTGCTTAATGTAAGAACAATAGTTGGTGGCGAGTGAGTTAATATTAAAGTCGCACTGTGTTCAGCTACACGAGGGCTTTTGGCGACGGACCACGCAATGAACCATGGTCAAGTGACGTGGACTACACCTGAGCTGGCCCCTCCCTCTCCTAACTATTACACCACACCAACGGGTGGATGTTTGAGCTCTCGACAGATTTAACGTGTGTTGCTCCCCTACACGGTCGGTCATCAGTGGTGCTGGGCTCGAACTCGGGACAAGGTCAGCCACGATCCGATACCTTGACCACTTTACTACCGCGGCCACGATAGTGGTTGGAGATTTGTGATAAATGATTTGTATTTATAGGAAAAGTACTTGAAATAGTATTTACAGACGAGAGAGAGAGAGGCTAGATTTGAGCGTCATTGGTCAGAAAACTCCTTTCAACGACCCTTTTTTTTAAAAAAAAACGAGGTTTTTTTAATTTTAAAAAAAATGGAAAGCTTGTTTTTGTGACAATTTTCTTAAACCATCTCCAATACAAAATTGACTTAAAATCGTCTGAACTCAACGACTTGTTTAAAGCTGCATTCACACCAAGGCTGTCAGCGTCGAGAGTTGAGCGCCTAGCCAATCAGTGACTTCATTTTGGGCGAAATGAAGTCTGTGATTGGCTAGACACTCAACGCTCAACGCCGACAGCCTTGGTGTGAATTCAGCTTACCTTAGAAAACCCGAAACAATGAGAAATTGATTGAAAACAATTTTTTTATATAAACCTGCAAAATGTATTCCTTTAAACAAGTAAGAATAATGGCTTTATAATACTACGCGAAAGATTATTTGTAATATCACATCTATATTTATAAGAAAGTTTTCTCGTTGATCGGGAAAAAAGAATAGCTTGTTTGATTAAATGTTGAAACTTTTCTTTTAGTTGCAACAAGTATTGAACCAGACATTATTAAATTAGTACAATTTCACTTCTCATGTGCATAGTTTATTTCTTAGAATCTTTCTTTGTAAAGAAAACTAAATAAATATAAGTAAAAAAATATACTGCACACACAAATGATAGGTAATTTTCCTGTTTTTAGTATCCCTCAAAAATAAATCGAGCGTGATCAGGTGACGATATAGACAACTAAGCAGGCATCCTACTTTACAATTTTTGTTTGAGATAAAAGTTTTAGCCAACAAGAATGATATCTTTTATAAAGAAATTCTACCGAATAAATAATTAAAAAAGAAATTCTTCATTGTTATAATATGTGATTAAAACTAAGTTCATTGCTAGTGAAAGCAGACATGAATTGTAACAAACAATATTGAAAAACCGATCAGCTGGCCAAATAATTTATATAACTAAATTAAAATCCTTATTGGTAGCTAAATATTCATGTGGCCCATCCTTACACAATGCAATATATGTACAGGTTGTGACCGTATAAATTTTTGCATTCAACTTCCAGTTCTGAATTGATTTTGTACATATTTGAAATTAAATTTAAAGTATGTAACAAACTAATTCATATCTTTCTTTATGTCTGTGAGTTAGTGTTTGCTTTGGCAACACATTCGCAGCACGAAATATAATTATTGCGTATCTGATACAAAAGTTTCTGAAATACAAAAGTACCTGAGAAAATCAGATATAATATTATCAGATATTATCAGATATAGATTATATCAGATACAAAAGTATCTGATATAAAGTTTCACATAAAACTTTATTATTACCTATGATATACACATGATGTCAAATTAAAAATAAATAGTTCTAATGTAATTAAAGGTCTCAATCTATCAACCTTTTTGAATTTAGATATAAACATAATATTAGTACTACATATACTATAGAAATTCTACTTTTTCAACCTCAAACCTTGACAAATGCATCAATTTCAATAAAAAAAATCCAGAACATCCGAAAGAACAAAAATTAAAAGGTTTCTTTGGTTTTACATTTTTTTTCTGTTCTGGAAAATATTTGTAAATCTATTTTATCCGTTCAATAACGGATTTTTATATATTTAGAGTATATTTGGAATAACTTCCCTGGATTATAATTATTTATTGAAGATTTTCTTATACTTCATAGAATCTTCGAGCGAGTTGAACGCAAGTGTGAGTACCTTTCGGGATTATGGGAATGGTGACTGCATCAGAAAGCATGGAAGTCCAGGTAATATTGAAATAATTAATTTGTCGTTTAAAAAACAATGGAGAAGAGGGATGAAAAATACTTTACTATACTTCAAAAAAATATATATGCATAAAATTTCATTATAAAAGCAGTTTTCCTTGTTAATGGGAGAAATCAGTTAAATTTCAAATTTATAACAATTCAGCTTAATAACATTTTTTAACAAGAAATTTAATATGTAACTAGGGGAACTTTAATGACAGACGGTATCGAAATTGATCGCCAAATTTGATGTCAGAACTAAAGGGTGTTTTTTTAGAGGTATAGAACTTTAAATTGCAATAAAACAACGATGTATTATTCCATTAACATGAATTTTTTTTATTCGAAAGATGATCTTGTGGCATTACATTTTAAATATGATTTCTGGCATAGGACTACCATGGCTGGCTCGGATGTAGTCCAATCTGAACGTCCAATTTTCGATGACTTTTTCCAACATTTGTGGCCGTATATCGGCAATAACACGGCGAATGTTGTCTTCCAAATGGTCAAGCGTTTGTGGCTTATCCGCATAGACCAATGACTTTACATAGCCCCACAGAAAATAGTCTAGCGGTGTTAAATCACAAGATCTCGGAGGCCAATTCACAGGTCCAAAACGTGAAATTAGGCGGTCACCAAACGTGTCTTTCAATAAATCGATTGTGGCACGAGCTGTGTGACATGTTGCGCCGTATTGTTGGAACCGCAGCTCCTGGACATCATGATTGTTCAATTCAGGAATGAAAAAGTTAGTAATCATGGCTCAATACCGATCACCATTGACTGTAACGTTGTGACCTTCATCGTTTTTAAAGAAGTACGGACCAATGATTCCACCAGCCCATAAAGCGCACCAAACAGTCAGTTTTTCTGGATGTAACGGTGTTTCGACATACACTTGTGGATGCAAATGCGGCAGTTTTGTTTGTTGATGTAGCCATTCAACCAGAAGTGCGCTTCATCGCTAAACAAAATTCGCTTATGAAAATCGGGAACAACGGCAATCTCGTTTTGGGCCCATTCGACGAATCTACGCCTTGCTTGATGATCGTTTTGATGAATTGACAAACCAAACTGAGAATAAATCATTTGACAGCTGTTAAATCGGTCGCCATCTTGGAAAGTAATGCCAACTTAAACTTCTATACCTGAAAAAAAAAACACTCTTTATATACCTTGAGACAAATCTAAAAGTGTATAGGATAGTTATGAAAAGAGTATAATTAGAAACTTCTAGAATGGCTTCTCAGCCAATATAAGGGCAGCGTAGGAAAGCAAGTTAAAAATTTGGCAGTGAAAGTGCGCTTCATTTCTCTAATGCGATATTTTGATTACGTATCTGAATTGATTTTTGAATTATGTACTATTATGTCTCAATTTTCTGCTGTTACAAATGAATCTATTGTATTTATTACAGTGTTAAAAAAAAGAATTAATATGGATTCACTCCAAAAGATATTATTCGTTATTTCCCTGGACTTTTTCTGTATTTGAAAATCATTCACAAACCTAGCAATATGTTAAATGGCTTGTAATGTGAAATGTATATGGGAAGAAATTCTGATATATGAAATACAATACGTTGTATTTTATCACACATAAATTTACACTTTCCGAGTTTTTGAGTAATTTTCCCAAGTAAATTCGATTATGTGTGGACCATAAGAACTAACAATATACATATTACTCTGGTTACGTGTTTAAATGTTTATGTTTATAAAATTTCTACATTATTCTAAGGAAATGTCAATCAAACAGAAGAAAAACATAAATACTACATTTGTAAATTGAGTTAATATAAATGTTGCTCAATTCTAGTAATTTCACGACTACTTTATTCCACACATTCGGATATTTTTTTTAAAAAAATAACATAAAATATATTGATTCATTTAAAATAAAACAAATTACGAAGTATTTGAATTATTCGAATTTTGCAGCCCATAATCGGATTTTTTTTGTTTCTGTTATTGAAAAAATCCAAGCTTAACTTTTTTTTCAATGTTACTTTCTTTTAGCAAAGGAAAATTTACATCACATCAAATATTTATCGGTAATAAGATACACGCAAATGCCTTAAAAATAATGTAATAAATATCTTATCCAAATAAGGAAACAGCGTTTACAATTTTCGCTTTTTAAGGGAGAATTTTACTCATATCTTTCTCTTAATCTTGCCGATAAAAGCTTTCAAAATGTATAGTGGTTTAAATACATTTGTTTTGGATATTGCATGAAAAAAATTTACAACACAGACTAGGTATTTTTTTAAGAAATGTTTTTTTTATTCAACCAACTATATTACCAATTCATTAGTCAAAAAATATAACAAAAGTAGCCCTCAACTTGTGGGCACAAAATAACATTAACAGAAGTGGGAAGAAAATAAATGCCAGTTACTACCAAAAAAGATATATATAAGTAGTATAATAATCAAATCTTAATTCACAGAATCTATGTAATATACTATACATGAAGAGCCAAAAATACCGGGATACTTCTTAATTCTGTGCAGGGACCCTTTTTGCCCAATGAGG
This sequence comes from Trichonephila clavipes, assembly GCA_019973935.1. Lineage (NCBI taxonomy): Eukaryota > Metazoa > Arthropoda > Arachnida > Araneae > Nephilidae > Trichonephila > Trichonephila clavipes. The sequence goes on along the minus strand of BMAU01003040.1, from coordinate 216,306 downwards.
TGCAGTAATTGGATAAGACATTAGTTAGCTAATTCATCGTAATGAAAAAATATTCAACCATTCTGTCCTCAACTGCCGTCCATAATTACGAAAGTATTGCCAATGCACGAACTGTGCTTTTGATCATGTCCCATATAACTTCGACAGGATTCATGTTCCAGGTGGCCAAATCATTTGCTGTAACTGTCCAAAATGTTCTTCAAACCAATTGTGAGGAAATTTCTCCAGGTGAACTATCATTCTGGGTAATTCCATTGTTGTTTGAACTCGAGCACACATGGTACTTGAACGGTCGCATATAGTCTCCAATAAGCTGAACATGACCATTTCTAGTCAATGATTGGTTCCGTCTAACCAGAGGACCAGTCCACACCATGTAAAACAGCTTTTGGACCAGCTTAAACCATGTATATTATGGAGCTCTCACCATCTTGCCCAATGCCTTATTACACGAATAAAAGCGGTTAACTAGTCAAAATAAGGATATTTTCCCTCCCAGTCGTCTAATGACACGTGCATGGATTAATCTCCAGACCCGAAAGGGACCAGTTAAAGTCACTATCTGTCTCCGAAGTCCCCAGGGTGATCATCAGCAACTCAATGAATGCCGAAATGCTGACCCAGAAATAGAACACTAGTTGGTAGCACAACCTAGTCATACTGGTTGAATATGCATTAATTATTCCATAGAGTCTTACTAGGATATTCCCAATAAATAACATCGAGTGATTCAAAACAGCTGCGGATCCACTAGTCGAGAATAAGAATATAGGTAATCCTTTAATTTGCTGATAATGAGCGTTATTATGGAAAATATAAGTTTCTTTTAATACTAATTCAATAACAGAAATATATTTATCATATTTTATTATCTTATTCAAAAAATATTTGCTATATGCTATTTTAAGAATCTTAAACATGTCTTCTATATCAATGGAGTTAAATAAATCTTCAAAATCATAGGTATAAATATAAATTTTTTTACCACATGCATATACTTAATAATGTCCATACTATTCTTAACTATAATAGAATTATCAAATTTGTCTAATGTAGATTGAATAATATTTTGTAGCTTCTTGCCCGGATGTGTAATATAAGTTTTAAAACCGTTCGTAATAGTTCTAAATTTAACAGGATTTTTAAGAAATTTAGGAGTTAAGAAAATATGTGGGAATTTAATATCCAGAATACGTAAATCTATTTTTTTTTCTATAAAAAGCAGAGATTCAATTAAAAATTTCTCTTTTGCTTGAATTAGATTTTTTAAAAGCAGAATTATTATGAAAATGTTTGTTTAGCATATTATTACAAAGCCACTCATAAATAATTGCATAATTACCCGGTATTTTATCAACATAAACGATAATAAAGTTCTTTTGTAGGTCTGCAATTTGGTGCTTAATATTATAGTATGTTATATCATAATCAGTTTTATAGTTAAGGTTCAGTAATTCATTTAACACTTTGCATTTAAATTTATTAAAAGCTACAATAGGAAGACTATTTAATAGCTAATTTTGTAATGAAGTTACTAATATCTTTAGAAATTTGATTTTTGATGATAGCATTGTTATTGTTAGAGATCATTAATCTAAAACTAGTACCTTTGGACATTATTTCTCTAAGAGTATTATCGTTAACAATATTTAAATTACCAGTTACCACATGCTTGTGATGATCATTTATAAAATCAGAGTAATCTTTACAATTACATACAATATTATTATTATTTTGCAAATCATTAATATCACTGTAATTAAAAAAATTGAGCTACCTATTTTTTTATTATATTTAAAAGCCTTCTTAATGCAAACGTTATTAATAGGCAGGCAATGAACATATTTATTAAATATATTTGAGAAATTAATGTTATTATAAGATTTATTCATGAATAGTATGGTACAATACTCAGTAGAACTATTTACTAAATCTATATCTATTGAATTTATAATATAATATTGAATTTATATATATAATATTGAATTTATGAATGAGAAAATTAATATTATCCTTAATGATATGTAAGGCATGACAGTCTTTAAAATCATACTTTTTGAGGATATCTCTAGTATACCTAATTTCTTTTTTATTTAAACCAAACAATAAATGCTCAATTTGTTTAATGTTAAAAGAATTTTCGAAGTTGCTGCAAAAATCTTTAATTTTAGGATCTATCTCCACTGGAAGTCTATGCGTTCTCTTCCTTCTTTTTCCTCTTTTTATACGTTTAACTTTATGAGCATTATCACTATTATAGTAATAATTCTTATTGTCAGACTGTTCAATGCTAAGTAAGACATTTTTTCAAAGCGAATGGTATTCAAACCATATGGATATATAGTGCTATAATAATTAATAAAGTGGTTTTCCCACCACAATCTATTTTTAACATGCGTTACTATTCTGAGAATAGAAATATCAATATTGTTAAAGCCATGTAAATGAAAGTGCCTAAGTTCAATTTCATTAATATTATTATTATGCTTGTAATTTTTGGTATTTGATCCATGTAGATTAATGCGAATATTAATATTATTACATGTTTGGCGAATGTAATTAAAATTACAAATTTTACAATTCAACATATAAATGCAATTGAAGGTTTTACATAAGAAAAATTTGGATGTATTATCACATTGCTCTATATTTAACATTGGACATGTTTTACATCTACTATTATTGCATTTATTATAACGAAAATAATTTTTGTGTAGAAATTGCCTAGTATCAAAATAGTAATTGTAATTGTGGAAATTAATATGATTATGTGAGTTAAATCTAATAAAAATAGAACAATGATTATGTTTATTCTGATAGTTATTGGTAACATAATCATAGTTATAATTATAAAAATTGTTATGCCTAATATAATCAGAATTCCAGAAAGTTCTAGTCCTATAGGAATTTGCCTTTTCTCCACCAGTATTAACTACAGTAAAATTTGAACCACCAATCTTGTGACTCATATATATATATATATATATATATATATATATATATATATATATATACACTGGTGTGCAAAAATTAAGGACGAAGTCGAAAAATTAGCATATCAGCTGAACGAAGAGGCAGAACGGACAGAAAGACCAATCAGGAGATTAAGTAAGGTGATGTACGGTAGCACATGCGCAGATATGCAGGTAGACGTAATGGGGGAGTGTCTGAGTAGTATAAAGCATGTTGTCGGTGTAAGATCAGTATTTCTGGCAAAGAGATTGCACACCGTATAGCAGTTAAAATCACACCGAGTTGCTGCCTCAGCGAGAAATGGCGAATAATCAATCTGTTAGACGACATCTGGATGCTTTTACCCGAGGTCGAATCATTGGGAAGTTGGAGGAAGGCCGCAGTGTGACAAGTGGGGCTGCAGAGTTGGGAATTGCTCACAACATCGTTTCACGACTTTGGAGACAATTTCAAACTACAGGAACAGCTATCCGGGGGTTCAGTAGTGGTCGTCCACGAGGAACCACACCTGCAGATGACCGGTACATTGTCTTACAAGCCAGAAGAAACAGGCGGCAGACAGCGGGAGAAATTGCTAGACACACGACACAGGCGACTGGACGACCGATATCGCGTTTTACCGTGGCCAGAAGACTGCACGGTGGTGGTCTGTTTGCCCGACGCCCTGTACAGTGTGTACATTTAACGCCTGCCCATCGGAGAAGGCGTTCTCTGTGGTCCCGGGAACACCGGAATTGGAGAGACAATGAATGGGGACGAGTACTCTTTACAGATGAGAGCAGATTCAGTTTTAGTAGCGATTCTCATCGCATACTCATCTGGAGAGAGCGGGAAAGCCGCAATCATCCCTCGAACATCATTGAAAGGGACAGGTATGGAGGTCGCGGTGTTCTCGTTTGGGGAGGCATCATGCTTGGTAGTCATACAGACCTTCACATCTTCGACGCAGGTTCAGTCAACGGGACCTGTTATTGTAACGAGATTCTTCTTCCATATGTGCGTCTTTTTAGAGGCGCTATGGGTCTGCAGTTCCTTTTCATGGACGACAATGCACCATATCATCGCACAGTAGCTGCCGAACAGCTCTTAGAGAGTGAGGATATTGAACGTATGGATTGGCCCGCATGATCTCCGGATCTCAATCCCATCGAGCATGTATGGGATTTTCTCGGCAGACGCTTGGCAGCTCGTACCTTACCACCAGTAACGATTCGGGAGCTTCGATTGGCGCTGCAAGACGAATGGGCAGCAATGCCTCAACAACTCATTGACACCCTCATTCTCAGCATGGGCAGACGCTGTGAAACCTGCCTAGCAGTCAGGGGAGATCATATCCCCTACTAAAGACCGGATGTTTCTTGCTGGACACCCATCACAGGGATGTTTCGGCTTTCAGTCGCATTGCGCTCCATGCTACTTTTTTAATTAAGCTTCTTTTTATCCCTCTGATTTCTCTTTTAGTAAGATTTGCTTACATTACACATGTCCTTACGTATTGGGGATCTTACGGTATTAAATGTGTTGATTTGGAAAGCTTTTGTACAAAGTTATATTGAAAAAACCATCTCGTCCTTAATTTTTGCACACCAGTGTATATATATATATATATATATATATATATATATATATACAAAACAATTCGAAATTAAGGACATAATTACCTATTAATTCAAACGAGTAAAATGTAAAAGAAGGAACCACCCGCTTCAGCATGCCATTTTCTTCTAAAAAGAGTCTACTGATTATGGCAGTGCTTCTCAAACTTTCAATATTCGCGACCCAATATTCAATCATTATTTTCATCGCCCCCCCCATGAAACAGCGATGCATTGAATTCAATAATACTATATTTTAAAGCTAAACCTACAGTTCGACTTTTACCTTTTTAGTGCCACCGGCGTATATAAACGTCTCACTCAGCCAGTGTGTTAATTGTTCCGGACGTATATATACGTCTTTCCAAAGTACGATATTTTCTGTACACTGCTATTCATAAATTTATACCGAAGGCTTTGTAATGCAATCAAAGGAGCTTGATTGTCTTTGCGAATGATTTACTTGTTTCAGATTATTTGTTTCTGTATCCCTTTAACCTCCCCCTTCCCAAAACACCAGATACGCTCGTTTACGGGTTAAACGGTGGCAGTGGGGAGCGAATCGTGTAATTTTTAACCGGCAGTTAAGAGATTAATTATAAACCGTATAAATTATCAAGATAAGTGTTAATTTTTGTTTTTAATTTTATACATGACAAGACTATGGGGACACTAATAATTATTAAACTTGTTCTTAACGTAGTATCTTTAAAATGATTATAAAATTCATTGCGCAGTACTGATATATTCATAAGTGTAAATGTGTATTTCATTTTTTATTTGTTTTCTTTTAGTATATTAATAATTTTTTTAAGCAATCTTTTGTTTTCTACTTTTTAGTATGCTCGCGCCCCCCTTGTAGGGTTATCACGCCCCTCTAGGGGGACGCTCGCCACAGTTTGAGAAACACTGGATTATGGGGATCACAAAAATTTATTTTACCTTATAGTAACTGCACTCAAGACTAAAATAAAGCACTTTTCCTGTAACTCTCTATCTACAAAAAAACTCTTATTGCCCCTGTCCCCTTTTGTATAGTTGATACCGGACGTCGTATGGGTGAAGGAAATGTCCGTGCTGACCCTACTCCGGGATGGGGGAAAAGTTACTAGAGAAAGAGAGAGAGATGTGTAAACTTATCAAATTTCCCGATTAAACATATACTCACGCCTCTAACTCTTAAGTTTCAACATAAAAGAAAACTGATATTAAACATACAGAGTACGAAATAAGGAAGAAAGATACAATAAAAGAAATACCAAATTCACGCTCAAAAGTGTTTTAGAAAATATATTAAGTTTTTTGCAACAATATATATTTCAAATTCAATCCAAATGCCGCCCCGGGCAAGGGTCTGGTTTGTCCGGCCCAAGAGCCGCCCCTGTTCTGTTTATATATATATATATATATATATATATATATATATATATATATATATATATATATATATATATATATATATATATATATATATATAACTATTTAATAAAAAATAACTAAAATAAAATTTTTCTTGGTTGACCAAAAAAAGCAGGAAATGACTTAAAAACATTTTTTTATGCTTTATACTTGCTTTATATTTGCAGATAGTGTATTTAGTGCCAAGATACATCAAAAGAGTCACAAGAAAAACCTCAATGTTAGGATTCCATCTTCTACGAAAAACAAAGCAAGAGGCTGGAAAGAGATCCAAAACACTGAAGAATCCCAACATCACCATCATAACAAATCTCATATGCAAGATGACATGAAGTGTTACGCTTTTTGCCACAAAAAGAACACCAACCATCACCACAAGGTGATTTTAACGACAGGGATGGTTAGCAGTCGTCCTAACATGGGACTACTTGACAAGCAACTCGAAACAAGAAACTTTGTGGACACTTCGGTTAACGAAAAGGCTCTGGGGGAATTCAATAGGAGGTGTAATAAATGCAAATGTAAAGTCACGGATTCCAATTCTCGTAAGCCATTTCATAGGGAAATTCCAGATTGCCGCCAACAGGACAGAAGAGACAGACAGTTGAATTACTGAAAATATCTGTGGATACTAGTGAATTCTTTTTAAATAGTGTGTGTAAAACATTGTTCAGTAATAATAAATTATTCTTTTTGAACAAATTTGCTGTTATTATTTGTACCACCTGATCGACAGCAACATCAGATCAATGCCCACAAAATTCATTGCAGCTTGGGGATAGATTTTTACGCCTGTCGTTATCCTTAGCTTTGAGCACCATACAGGTGACAGTACGATTTTGCTCACTCCCCATCATTTTTCATCCCACCCCTCTTCACTTTCCACCAACCTAACGACATGACTTGCGGCTCCACGGCAATTTAGAGTACCCTTATGCCGCAAAGATACTATATATTTACAAACATGTGAAGGTACCCTTGGAACTCACTTTGAGAACGAGAATAAGTAGGAGTCAGATAAGAGCCAGTAGCCATTTTTATAAATAACTTTCTTAATTTGGTTATCTTATCCAAATAGAATCAAAGACTTATTAACAAATATATCTAACAAGTATTATGAGGTTTTTTAAAGGGAATGTCCTTTAAATTAACTTAAATATTTAATGATCCAATTAATTAACAATTAGAATATCGATCACGCAGAGATTACCACGATAAGATATCCCAGATTTATATTTAATAATGTTCCTATTGAACATTTAACTTGAATCTCACTCTTAATATAAACGTTTAATGAGACTTCAAATATAAATCAATATTTACCACACAATCTCAACTCTTCTCTTGAGATTAAATTATCCACCAAGAAATCTTCAATTATAAATTTCTAATTTCACTATTATACCTTTCTGCTTCAATCTCTCTCTCCTACTGCTCTAACTTTACTATTCCGTTTGACTTAAATACTTTATCTAATCTGCATAACAAGGAATCCTGTCCTCTTTTTGGAGCTGATTGGAGCTTTTTGGAGCTGAATTAAATTTCCCTAAAAAAGACGACTCAGAAGGTTAGTGATAAAGTTCCGTATAGATTTGTCACAAACATCCGTGCAACAATTTTAAAATTAATCTAGTTTCTTTTTCAGTGTCCTTACAATATTTTGCTATTTCACTAATTTAATGGGCTCAAAGTCCTGACCTAGGTGGGCTGTGGAAGCTTGGAAGAATAGAGTGCTAACTCGCTGACGTGGACCCTTTGCATGTCGTCATAGAACCTTGGGGGTCTATATAGACCACTTTGGGAATTACTAACTTAAAGACTCGAACAGATATAACATGCCTCAGTTTCTTCAACACGGCGGGTCATCAGTGACATCAAGGCTCAAACCTTCGACTTGATAGGAACAGTTTCGACAATAGATTGAAAATCATAATCACTCGACTATGAAGGCTCCCCAAGGACTTGTGTAAAAAATCTCTCTATAAATTATGACAAATAAAATTAAAAAAAAAATTCCTTTTGAAAACTTTATCGATGTATGATTACTAGCAACCGTGTTTTTTCCTTTCGAAAAGATATTTTACACTCGTTTTTTTTTATAAAAAAAAATCTGTTTAACCTTAATTAATTCCAGTATTCAATACAATCTCATCACGATTACCTTGTAATATTATTCCAACATCCACTTTTCAATCCATAATTAAGAAACCGTAGCCAACTCGTTCTCTATCTTCCGTGAGTTAATAAGATCTCCCAAACGAAGTAATTTCTTTTGGAGAGAGAGAGCAAAAAGAAAAAAATCAATCATGAGGAACAAACAGAATTTAGGTCATAAGAAGGGGGGGAGGGCTACAATAATATCACTCAAATGAATTCGAAAAAGTCTAAATTTTTCTCAGAGGAGAAAAAAAATAAGAATATAGGTCGCAAATTGAAATAATCGGGACTATCACTTCATTCATTTTACAAGATCATTCAATGCCAGGGGAGGACGAAACCGAAACGAAAAACACAATTGTAATCCATGAATCCATTTACTGGAAACAATTTCCCAAACCAATTCAATTTTCTAATATTCTTGTCATGCGTTCTGAAAGGACAGAAATTTAATCTCACTCGTATTTATAACTGTGATTGACTCCCCTCCCCTCTTTTTTCTTTCTCTGCGAACCTTTACTTTTTCGTTCGGAACAATAACTCACGCACGCGACGGCGTCGTGACTCTTCGTTCGAGTCCTGACAACCAGCGTAATGAGTTGTAACGGAAATTGTAATCAGCTTTTCGTTTCTACTTTTCCCAATCAAGAAGCTCGTGTAGTCGAGGCTATTGATCAAGCTTTAACTGTCAGGTGACCGGCGTGTATTTTAACGGGACACTACCTGAATGCAGGTAGAGGGGTGAAACAGGAAGGATTTAGTAGTCCCTTAAAAGAAACATCCACGAAGGGAGGCGTGTCTAAAAACTGTATTAAAATGACGACTGGATTAGTTACAGTTTTGTTGGTCCCTGAGGGCAAAGCACTGAGACGTATCTTTTTGTTGTTATCAATAATTAAGTAGGGAACGTATTTCTAATCTTAAGTGGCGACAATCCGAGATAACCCTTTTATAAAATTTGCAACATCGCAGTTTTTGCGTATTCTTTTCTATAAAATATCTATCGATCAATAAAAAAATTGTTCTATAGAGGACTTTATTCTGTTTCATCGTTTCCCGACATTTCATGGGCCGCGTAGCTTAGTGGTCAAGCTAACGGACTCGTAGCAGGCATGTTATGAGTTCGAGCTTAGTACCGCTGAAGACCCGTTGTGTAGGGGAGCGATGCACTTTAAATCTGTCGAGAGCTCAAACGTCCTCCCTTTGGTGTGGTGGGTAGTTAGGAGAGGGAGGATACCAGCTCAGATGTCATCACTTGACCACGGTTCAAACTTACGAGTTCCGTCGCCAAAAGCCTTTGAGTAGCTAAATAGTGAGACGTTAAAGTTCACTCACTCGCCTACATTTCATAGATTAATTGCTTTTTTTTATCCTTTCACGACTAAGAAAATCATTCCTCTTCCCCTCCCCACCATTTTAAAATGGGTCATTCTCGGACTAACTTATAACCTTATCTGCATTTTTCATACAGAATGTCAGAATAGAAAGTATGCCAAATGCAATTACGTTAACAGCAAATTGATTGGCACCACTTGTAAAACATTCGTGGACTTTACTCTGTTATTACTTCATTTTATTTTGCATAGTGTAACTTGATACATTACTATATTTTTTTCACATGCCTTTTTTATTCAGTATAATTTATTTAATAATGAAGCATATTTGAAGAAACAGAAACAAAGGCCTGATAAAACTACACATTAATCTGAATCAAATCGATCAACGAAAGCTACTAATGTCATATTTTTCTTATTGTTTTTATTTACTTTACATCTAAGCAAAATTAAATAAACAGTTACATACTAATATTTGTTCCTAACAACCTTTAGGTCCTGTACTCATCACTCCTGTCACTCATCGAAGAAACACGAAGGTTAATAGTGAGTGAGTGAATATTAACGTCGCACTGTTCTGCTATACGAAGGCTTTTGACGACGGGCATCGTAATTTTGAACCATTGTTAAGTGACGAAGACACCTGAGCTGACACTCCCTCTCCTAACTACCCCACCACACCAACGGGAGGACGTTTGCGCTTCGACAGCTTTTACGTTTGCAGGTTTTTGTTCATTATGTCTGAGTGCGTTTTATGCTTGATAAATTTCATTTTCGAGAGAAAAAAAATAACGATTCGTAGGAGTAAATTGATTTAAAAGTCCTCACAACTTTTGTGCCAGAAGTTTCAAACTGGAAAGATTTCGATATGCTGCAGTGTAATACTGCCCACTCCAAAGTATTTATAGGGACATCTTAGGACTCTTTGAGTCTCGGGTCCTCCAAAAAAGATTTTTTTGAGGCCCGGAGCCCCTACACAAAAGTAGGCCCTACTTGAGATTTTTAAAAGTAGACACAGTATGCAGCATGCATTGTCAAATACTCGTTCAAACGGTAATTTGAAACACATAAATGTGCACGAATCACAATCTCACAAACCTAGGCACAAACCGGGTCGACCGATGGCTACATTTCGACTAAAGGAGTTGAATGATTGTTTATGGTATAAGGCCAAGGCCTAGACATGGACAACGGTCATCACATAATCATTGCCTTACCACTTTTGCTAGTTGATATGCAATTTGAAATTCCCTGTTTTTCAGAGAATATGTACAGGAATATTTGACCATTAAAGTTATCCAGATTATATAATTTTATTAAAACAGAGTTGAGAGCGAAACGAGGCCCCAACTGAGGATGAGGCCCTGGGCCCGAACCTTAATACGTCATTGAGTATGTATAAAACATAAGCAACGTAATGAAATAGAAACAGTTATGGGACATTTGTTACAAAACACTACACTAAAAACGTCTCTCTCAAGTCTCATAAAAAATCATCAAGTCAATTCCTACTTAGATCAACAAAGAAAAATTTTATATTTTCGCTACTTTTTATTAAATAGTTACAATTAATATAAATATGTATATACATGTGACAGAATCACAACATTAAGTGGTAATTCATTTTTATTAATTATCATTAAAGTATCGTATTGTGATCCAAAACAATCGTGTATATAAAATTTCAGTTCAACTCAATGCTTTTAAAACGTGAGAAAAAAAAATCTTTTAAAGTTTTGACCCAAGTTGCTAAAAATGAAACTAACGAGGCTGTATCTGTAATTCTATAAATAATTAGTTTCATTCAATTAATTTTAATTAATTATAATTAAGTGATCGTATTTTTACCCAAAACAATAGTATATAGAAAATTGCAGCTCAAAGGAGGACTTTAAAATGTGAGAAAAAAACATTTTCATGTATTGACACAAATCGCCAAAAATGATGCCAACGTGGCTGTATTTGTAATTCTTTGAATAATTAGTTTTAATCACAATTAATTTTTATTAATTTTAATTAAATTACTGTATTGTCATCCAAAATAATCATGTATACAAAATTTCAGCTCAATTGTGCGCTTTAAAATGTATTTTATTAACGATTGAAAATTCTGCGAAGATAATTATATATATATATATATATACAGAGTGTTTTTTTTTCAGGTATAGAAGTTTAAGTTGGCATTACTTTCCAAGATGGTGACGGATTTAACAGCTGTCAAGTGATTTATTCTCTGTTTGGTTTGGCAATTCATCAAAACGATCATCAAGCAAGGCGTAGATTCGTCGAATGGGCCCAAAACGAGATTGCCGTTGTTCCCGATTTTCATAAGCGAATTTTGTTTAGCGATGAAGCGCACTTCTGGTTGAATGGCTACGTCAGCAAACAAAACTGCCGCATTTGGAGTGAAGCTAATCCACAAGTGTATGTCGAAACACCGTTACATCCAGAAAAACTGACTGTTTGGTGCCCTTTATGGGCTGGTGGAATCCTTCTTCAAAAACGATGAAGGCCACAACGTTAAAGTCAATGGTAATCGGTATAGAGCCATGATTACTAACTTTTTCATTCCTGAATTGAACAATCATGATGTCCAGGAGCTGTGGTTCCAACAAGACGGCGCAACATGTCACACAGCTCGTGCCACAATCGATTTATTGAAAGACACGTTTGGTGACCGCCTAATTTCACGTTTTGGACCTGTGAATTGGCCTCCAAGATCTTGTGATTTAACACCGCTAGACTATTTTCTGTGGGGCTATGTAAAGTCATTGGTCTATGCGGATAAGCCACAAACGCTTGACCATTTGAAAGACAACATTCGCCGTGTTATTGCCGATATACGGCCACAAATGTTGGAAAAAGTCATCGACAATTGGACGTCCAGATTGGACTACATCCGAGCCAGCCGTGGCAGTCCTATGCCAGAAATCATATTTAAAATGTAATGCCTCAAGATTATCTTTCGAATTAAAAAAATTCATGTCAATCGAATAATACATCGTTGTTTTATTGCAATTTAAAGTTCTATACCTCTCAAAAAAACCCTCTCTCTCTCTCTCTCTCTCTCTCTCTATATATATATATATATATATAGAGAGAGAGAGAGAGCTATATGTATATAATAGTGGGACTTGAAAAATATGGCATAAAATAATCGCACTTCGCAAATTTGTAATGAATCTCGTGGGCCACAAAATTATTCAAGGTGGGTTGCGGGTTGCCTACCCAAATCTAGCCCATACCTCATCCAGCGCTGGACGGAAAGAAAACCCTCATTTCTTTTTGACTGATAAAGCTATGTAGATCAGCTTTTCAAGGTGTTACTACCAGGATCGTCTTAAGGCCAGCTGGGCCCTGGGCTTCATATCGTTCTCGACTCTGTCTTAATAAGATCATGATCCGGATAATTTTAATGGTCAAATATTATTCCCGTACATATTCTCCGAAAAACAGATAATTTCAAACTGCATGTCAACTGGCAAAAGTGGTAAAATTGCATTATTATGTGATGCCCGTTGTCGATGGTCTAGGCCTAATACTATAAACAATCCTTCAACTTATTTAGTCAAAAGGCGGCTATCGGTCGAGCTGGTTTGTGCCTAGATTTTTGAGATTGTGAGTAGTGCCCATTTATTTGTTTCAAATTACCGTTTGAATGAGTATTTGACAATGTATGCTATATACTATTTACTTTTAAAGAACTCGGGTAGGGCCTACTTTTTAATAGGGGCCCAGGATCTCAAGAAGATTTCTCTGGGTCCAGGGCCTCAAAGAGTCTTTAGACGTCCCTGTCACTGCGTACTCTTGACAAAATGACATTTGACCCTAATCAAAGCGTATCGACGAACGCTGGTCGTTTGATCAACAGAAAGCACGATCCCCAGGTCCTCTTTTTTATTATTATTCGCGTGCAGCACGCAAAGCCCTTTTTTAACGAGATGGCTGCCCACTCTCAGCATCATCTAATATAAGTCTCATTAGTGTCATTTAAGGCAGCGCCCGTGTCACTCGGCCACGCCCTGGGATGCCCGCAGGAGGAAGGAAATTAAGTGAAATATTAGTGGATAATAAGGGGGCAACCCCATTGATGAATACGCAATGTTATAATTGTGACTTGAGTGGATATTATTTATTATTTATTGCATTTAACATGATATGGGGTTTTTCACTACAAAAATATGACTTAAGGCTGTGTGGGATAATAATTCGTAAAATACACACGTAGATGAATTTGGGAATATTTTTTTTTTAGTTTGTATAAAATTTTGCAATAAACAGCACGATTCTTGGAGTATTTATTTTTTGAAGCATAATTGATTACTGGAATTATTGAAAATTTTAGTCGCGTCATATAAGCATGCTGATTAAATTTTTAAGATAATAAGTAATTTGGGGGTGGGAGACAAATATTATTTGCCCCTCCTTCCTAGTCAGTCTATTATTTTAACACTTACAGGTTGTAATAAATAGACTTGCTAATATCTAAGCATTTATTTAAATATTTATTTAATTGTTAATTTTTTTATTATTTCCGTTTTCTAATTCACTTTTGAGAATGGTATTGAAATTCAAATATTTTCCTAATCAATTATTTTTACTAGGATGTGATTTTTTTCAATTACAGTTAATTTAAAGTTTTGAAATTTTAATATCGAGAGCAAGAATTTTCTTCGTTTCGTACACAATTATATCCCCCTCCCTTAGTTAAAAAGAATATCCACAAACAACACAACTCTTTCTTTCAAAAAACCACCAATGTAAGTTTTGCTTAGATTAATAAAATTTTCTAGTTTACTTTTCTTTCTCTTTCATTTTGTCATACTCTTCCAATACATCCACACACTACATATTACTACTTAACTGTACAACTCTTTTTTCGATAAACACATCAGAGGCCGCAGTAGCCGAGTGGTATAGGTATTGGATCATGGCTGCCTTTGTCACGAGTTCGAGGCCAGTACCACTTAAGACCCGCCGTGTAGGTCAGCGATGCACGCTAAATCTGTCGAGAGCTGAAACGTCTTCCTGTTGGTGTGGTGTGGTAGTTAGGAGAGGGGGTGCCAGCTCAGGTATCATCCACGTCACTTGACCGTGGTTCAAAATGACGAGGTCCGTCACCAAAACCCCTCGTGTAGCTGAACAGTACGATGTTAATATTCACTCACTCACTCGATAAACACATTTATTTATAAACATTACATATTGCAAGTACAGTAAAACATATTTTTGTGCGGTAGATAGGGACCACATAAAAAGAAACTATACAAAACAAAATTCGAAAATATATATTTCATAAACACTTACAAACAACGTTGTTAACATACAACATATATATATGTGTGTGTGTGTGTGGTGGAGAGGGATCGCATAAAAAAGGCAGGACTGTTCTCTGGTCATAAAAACTTAGAGTGAGTGAGCGAGTGAATATTAACACCACACTATTATATATATATATATATATATATATATATATATATATATATATATATATATATATAAAGGGTGTTTTTTTAGAGGTATAGAACTTTAAATTGCAATAAAACAACGATGTATTATTCGATTGACATGAATTTTTTTTATTCGAAAGATAATCTTGTGGCATTACATTTTAAATATGCTTTCTGGCATAGGACTGCCACGGCTGGCTCGGATGTAGTCCAATCTGGACGTCCAATTTTCGATGACTTTTTCCAACAGTTGTGGCCGTATATCGGTAATAACACGGCGAATGTTGTCTTCCAAATGGTCAAGCGTTTGTGGCTTATCCGCATAGACCAATGACTTTACATAGCCCCACAGAAAATAGTCTAGCGGTGTTAAATCACAAGATCTTGGAGGCCAATTCACAGGTCCAAAACGTGAAATTAGGCGGTCACCAAACGTGTCTTTCAATGAATCGATTGTGGCACGAGCTGTGTGACATGTTGCGCCGTCTTGTTGGAACCGCAGCTCCTGGACATCATGATTGTTCAATTCAGGAATGAAAAAGTTAGTAATTATGGCTCTATACCGATCACCATTGACTGTAACGTTGTGGCTTTTATCGTTTTTGAAGAAGTACGGACCAATGATTCCACCAGCCCATAAAGCGCACCAAACAGTCAGTTTTTCTGGATGTAACGGTGTTTCGACATACACTTGTAGATGCAAATGCGGCAGTTTTGTTTGTTGACGTAGCCATTCAACCAGAAGTGCGCTTCATCGCTAAACAAAATTCGCTTATGAAAATCGGGAACAACGGCAATCTCGTTTTGGGGGCCCATTCGACGAATCTACGCCTTGCTTGATCATATTTAAAATGTAATGCCACAAGATTATCTTTCGAATAAAAAAAATTCATGTCAATCGAATAATACATCGTTGTTTTATTGCAATTTAAAGTTCTATACCTCTAAAAAAACACCCTTTATATATATATACTAGCGATCCCGACAGACGTTGTCCTGTACACACGTCTTAAATCCGAAAGTTACAAATTTTTTGAATAAGTTGTAACAATCTGGATCATTTTGATGAATTTTTTATAAAGAAAGTTATTATGTTGTGGTTCAAAGTCCTTATGTTGGCATGATTTGGAAGTTTAAGGAGCGAGATGCTACCTCAGGTTTGATCGAAGCTCAAAATCACAAGGATCGTCTCCTATAGCCCTCGCGTTACTTTAGAGTGTGACCAGGGGCGTAGCTACCACCGTATCAATGATATGGGTCTCCCAAGCTACAGGGGCCCCAATATGTGTACCTACAGTACCTCTAACAAGGCTTTATTTTCTATCCCGAAGGAGTTTTGACACGGGGCCCACTCAGTAGCTACGCCATTGAGTGCGATGTTGCTAAAAAAATCAAATCGGAATTTTATTAATTACAATTTAAATTCATGAATATTTTTTTTAAAAAACAAAGTGCCTTTTTCCGTATTGCTACTTTTAACTTCCTTTTTAATGCTGTATAATTCAGAATTAGTCAGCTCGTCGTTGTTTCTGTCTACTTTTGCCAAAAAATAAAGGTCTTCAGCCACAGTTAATTCGTAATAGGACAAACATCAGAAGACGGAGTCGACATATGAGCCGACACCCTATGCTTCACATCCAAGCTAAGACGAAATATTGACAGAGTAAGCCTGCTTTACCTTCTCTACACAACAATATTCCAAAAAAAAAAAAAACGTCTCAAGGTAAATAACAATTATTTAAAAAAATTATCAGCTTTATTTTACTTTTTAAGCTAATCACATTTCCTTAATTCTTTTTCTTCAAAACTATTTTAATTTTTTTTCAGTCGTCAAAAACAGCAAATCATAGTTGAATACAGTTAACATACATATAAACAGTTATATTGCTATAACAAAAGAAATCTTTTATTCTCGGATTTAAAAAAATTGCACATTCATTATTTTTTTTATAATTAAAGTATTTTTAAAAAATAAAGAGAAAAAATATTAGCATGCTAATCTCTTAACCAATAACACAATGGAATATTAGCAAATTTCTTTGAAACATTATAACAACATTAAAAAAAAATTTTTTTTAAATAATCAAAATAACTTTTAAAAGACAAATCTGTTCGACTACAATATTATTTTATTTAAACGAAACACTGAAACAAAATTCACAATGATAAATAGCTTCAATGGCCTAGAGGTTGCGCGTCCGCTTCTTAAGTCTAAGGTTGCGGGTTAAGTCTAAGGTAGCTGAACAGTGCGACGTTAATATTCAATCAATCGCCCCCAGCTGGAATCGAAATATTTTCTGAATGCATGTGATTATGTGGCATGTGTTAGAGATTCCTTGCGTATCAATTTGGCTCTGGTAATCTCGTCAAAATTTAAATCACGGAAATATTTAAAATCCGACGAGAGCTTGAATAAAAAAAAAACTAATTCAAGCGTCCAAATTTGGTAGCTAGAACGCCATCATGAATGACTCTCACATTTGGGGACTTGCCGTGTCTGCGAAGGCTAAAATGCAGTCTGTCAGATAAAAAAATGTCCTTCATAAAATCACCAGATGCCCTTCTCTCTCTCTCTCTCTCAACATTATAAAATATCTGAAAATCACGACACTGAAGTATTTATGCAACCTAGCACATTCTTTATCAGAATACTGAAAACATTTTCTACGTAGGTTTAATCAAAGATCTTCCATCAACACGTGTGAGAAAAAAAAAAAAAAAGACGGGTAATTTTTAATCCGCCCCCTCTCTTCACCCACAATGTCAAATTAGCGGTTCCTGTAACGAGCACCTTGGGGGCCAAAGGGAATTGTATATTTATTAGCGGAGCGTGATCTCTGTTATTAAACGCAAAACAGGCCGCATTAGCTATTCGATGCCGCAGTGACGTGATTAGCCCAAGCGGTTTTAATTGGTGGGACTCGCCCCCGTTTTTGTTACAGCCCCCGAGAGACCGTTAATTTCTTTTACGATCCGCAAGATTCCAAAAGAGGTTTTTTTTTTAAAACAAACGCAGATTGGAAAAATGTTCTTTTACGCGTTTCGGAAGCAAGTGGTTGAGTCTGTGCTCGATAATTAAGGTTCATGGGGCATTACAAAGGGAGTTTCTGGGTAATGAATTATCTTTATCTTTTTATAGATTTGATTACTTATCGTATGAAGAGGGGGCATAAATGCTCAAGATTTTTTTTATGTCAAGATTAATATTGTTCTTAAGCAATACGGGAGCTATTGGACATGGACCTTACAACTTTGAGCCACGGTCAGATTATGAGGGCGACATCAGACTTCACTATACTCAGGGACCAGTGGTGTAGCGTGGGCTTTTGCCGCCTGGGGCCAACAGGAAATTTGTTGCGTCTCTATTTTAATTATTAGTCACGAAAATTAGTAAAAGTAAAAAAAGCAGTTTTAAAATTTTTTTATTGATTAAAAATGTGTGCACTTTGTGTTTTTTTCATAGTAAAATCTTTTATGCAATTGTCAATATCAATATATATGTCATGTTCAACTGCCAAATTAGCTAAGTTTATTATCCTTAACGTGAACATAGTCGATCTGAGATCATTTTTGATTAATTTTAGCTTATAGAGAAGCTTCTCTCGCAACTGGCATTACTGATGACAAATATTAAAAGAATTCTCAACATTGTGACAATGTTTGGCAAGCCATCTTCAAGTTTAGACTTGATAATATATTTTAATAAACCTAGAGAGCCAGACCTAATGAGTTCTTTTTTACAGCCTGGGTCTGTTGCTGCTACGAAAGCTTGTAGAAGTACGCACTCAATCTGCGGGAATTTATTCGGGCACCTGGGTTCGAAGAACCCTTAATCCCGTATCTGGCAAAAGTCTCTTTAATGACATGGCTGATCGTTGAGTTTTCATGTTTGGTAGTAGATCATTGCAATTGGACGAGCGGCGGCAGGCCAGTAGGCGGAGCTTCGAGGCATGGATCTTGACATCTCGGAAAGTTTCCAGTGAGGAATCTGTGTGGAAGAGCGAGTCTTCCTATTGGCTGTTGAAAAGTGAGGATAATGGCTCAGGAAAAATGGCTCCCCATGTGGGGTGTGTGAGTGTGAGTGATGTAGTGACGGATGTCCAGTAGGGGCGAAAATTTATGAGGTAGAAAAGGAAACAGCCGGGTGGTTTGCGAGGCGGTCACCCTCCCTCTATACGCACTCAAGTTGAAATTCTTCTTTTTTTAATGTCTTGAGGAACTTGATCTAAGTTAAGTTCGTCCATGCTCAATATCACTTCAGGCCTTAAAAAAGATATTTTTGTGCTAGATACTGCAAATGTTGGAATCTTTTTCGAATTTCAGCAATTACTCTATCTATTGAAGAAAACATTGTTCGCCTCAAGTCATCTTCGTACGATAACTGAACATTTTTACTTCCGTCGCCAAATATATGCTTCCTCCTGATTCGTCGGGGGTTCAAATAGAAATTTCAAGCTCTTCACAAACTTTTAGCATAAATTAAAGCGTCACCCTCGAATTCCTCTCGTTTTATTTCTAATATGGTCTGTAAAGCACTTATTCTTTTAGCACATTGATGGATATTTGTTCCCTCTGTTTGCCAATAATTTTGAGCATCATGACTTCATACAGTGCCGGTTGCCAGAAGCCTAAGTGATACAAAAACGAATGCGACTGCATAGTGACTAATAAACTTCCTGCATCTGAGCGTGTATTAAAGCTTTAACTCGTTTCCGTTAGTTTCGTTACGCGGGCGAAATTTGGCGTTTGAAATATGTTTTGAATTTAAATATCGTGGTGCTTGCCGCCGCTCCTTTTTGTATACCACCCGGGGCCATGGCCTTCTCTGCACCCCCCCCACGCGACGCCCCTGTCAGAGAAGTCTTAAGGCATGGGCCAACTGGACCCGGGCCTCAACCTTCGTGAGGGCCTCGTCTCGTTCTTGACTGTACTTCAATAAGATCACGATCCAAATAATTTTAATGGTCGAAAGTTATTACTGGACATATTCACCAAAAAGAAAAAAAGACGGAATTTCACTCTATATAGTACTGTTGTTACTTGGCATTATTTTTTGTTGACTGTCGTCGACGTCTAGGCCTAGGCTTACCCCATACATCATCATTACTTATTTAATTGCAAGGAAGTAGTCGGTTGAGCCTGTTTGTGCCTAGGTTTGTGAGATTGGGAGTCATGCACATTTGTTTCAGACAGTGGCGTAACGGAGAATATTAGGATCCCCTTCAAAGTCAGGTTTTGGCCCCCAAACCGGATCTTACGTACTTGGCGTCAATTAGGCTTTTGACCACTTAGAATCCTGCCCCCTGCGATGCGGAGATGTACGTTACGCCACTAGTTTCAGATTACCATTTGTGCAAGTATATGATAACGTATTCTATATACTATCTACTTTTAAGGGTCAAAAGAGGAGCTACTTTTGCGTAGGGACCCAGGGCTTCAAGAAAATACGTACCTGACTGGGCCAGGGGAACACCTACAACCAAACTGTCTGGACCTACACCTGGAGTCATGAGCAATTTCCTATATATATGACAGTAGGAGCACTCTCGTGGTTATCCCAAACACACTGACTGCAAATTTGTACGTCAGTCTGTTAATTCAACCTATAGTACTGCCATTCATAAACAGCATTCAAAGGGGAGTTTGCCAACAGGATAACGCTCGACCTTTCACCGTTGTTGCAATGCAACGTGCTCTACAGAGTGTTGACATGTTACCTAGGTCTTCAAGATCACCAGGTTTGTCTCCAATTAAGCACGTATGGGATATCATTGGATGACGACTTCAGCATCATTCACAGCCAGCACTGGCCGTCTCCAGAATCCACCGTTCCCGCAATAGCAGAATGGTCATGGTCGCGAACTTTTTTCGTTCAGGTTCAACTAAAAAAAATATATCGGTTCAGTTCCGGTTTTCGTTCCGCAGATATAATAACAGTTTTTGGTTCAGTGCCGAATGAATAATTTTATTTTATTTTTTTTATATATATTCGTATTATCACTAAAAATATAATTCTGTCGTAAACAAAAAATGTAAATCTATCAAAATTTACAAGTTTTTATTATTTTTTTAATTCGTACAGCATGTGAATCGATGTAATTAACCAGCAAGTATGATACGAGAGGTGAGCAGAGAACGGCGAGCATTGGCAAGCTATCCATTTTCAAAATGGCATTTGACAACTAAGTTTATGATTCTGGTTTGTTTATCTAAACCAGTGATACTCAACCTGCGGCCCCCCGAGCCCTTTTAAGTGGCCCAGTCATGGCCCATTGCTCTGAGAAGTTCACTTATTTAAGAACATTGTATTAAAAGTTTGATACGTTGATTGATTGAATATTAACGTCGCACTGTTCAGCTACACGAGGGCTTTTGGCAACGGACTACGTAATTTGGAACCATGGTCAAATAACGTGGACGACACCTGAGCTGGCACCCCCTCTCCTAACTACCACACCACACCAACGAGGACGTTTCAGCCCTCGAAAGATTTAACGTGAAGCGCTGCCCTACACGGCGGGTCTTTAGTGGTACTGGGCTCGAACTCGTGACAAGGCAAGCCATGATCCGATACCTATACCACTCGGCTACCGCGGCCACAAAAGTTTAGTGGGAAATTCCTTGTCAAGAAATAGAATATATCAATTTTGCTTTTTGTTGTCGGTGTCGTACGGGTACGAAATGATATTCTTTTTCCAATTGGTACGGTAACGGTTAGTGATAACAGACAACAGAGTGGAGTAGCGACCATTTTATGGGTGGAACAAATTTTAACTATGTTTCATATCTTGCAAGAGAAAAATATTCGAAGAAAATAGATCGTTTCAAGACGATTGGGAGGTTGACTATTTTGTAGTGAAAAACAATCAATGATCAACAATTGTTTGATTTGTCATGAAAGTGCTGTATTTAAAAAATACCAATAAACAGGAATCATTCAATGACACTTTTCCTCGAAAATCTCTTGCAAGAGGTGATAAATAAACTTTCTTGAATAATCTTTTTGCAACAGTAACTAAGTGTTTTGTCAGTGGTAATATCACAGCGGGGTAACAAAGACATCCTATAAAGTTTGTTACATTATTGGTAATCATATGAAACCGTTTACTGATGCAGAAATTGTGAAGGAGTATTTCTTAAATGCTTCTAATTTAGTGTTATTGACAAAAATAAAAAAAATATAAAAAATAATAATTAAGAAAAGCAAAACAGAACTTACAATATTTTGATCAATTTTCCACATTTTAAATTTCTAATGTTTTCTTGGTCTTAAAGCATTTCTTCCTCCACCTTCACCATTTATCCTCGCGTGAAATAGCAAACATATGTATGTGACCCAGCAGAAAAAAAGGTTGAGTACCCCTGATCTAAACCGTCTATATACAAGCATCTGTGGATGATCGCATGCTGAGATGCGAAAAATATTACGCAGACTAGTATTTTTATTAAAGAATCACCCATCTAGATCAGCACAATTGAAGTTAATATACCTTCTAAAAGTAGATCCACGCAAAACTGAAACACAGAAAGTACTAGTGAACATCAAAACAGGAAATCGAGGAGCAATATACATGTAACTATCATAATTATATGGTTGATGTTCAATTAGAAAATATTGATCAGTTGGTTTCAGTAACAAAATGATTGAAGATATAACGAAGGCCGGCTCTAGCAGTTTTGCCACCCCGGACAAAAATGGAAAATACCGCCCCTCTCTTCAAGGTAAATGATTATAATTTAAAAAGAAAAATTGTTCTCATAGATACACAGCTATAAAGCTTGAATAATTCTTTCGAACAAAAAGTGAGTGAGTGAGTGTTGATTTTTTTCGGCGCAAGAAACAAGTTTGGCTATACTGCGCCACACATTCGTTAATATAATCTGTGATCTAGACGGGAAAAGAAAGAAAGGATAAATTGAATGACAAAAAGGAGGGTCGAAAATAGAGAAGGATCACTAGGGTACCACGGGGTCGTGACACCCGCGTTTACCAAAGATAGTAAACCCCTTGGGAAAAGGAAAGGATTACTAGGGTACCTCGGGATTGTGACACCCGTACTCACCTAAAGAAGGTGAGCCCCCTGAGGGGCTTTCGAACAAAAAAGCAGCATAACTATATATGTATGTGAGTGAGTGAGTTAATATTAACGTCGCACTGTTCAGCTACACGAGGGCTTTTGGCGACGGACCACGTAATTTTGAACCATGGTCAAGTGACGCATATGTATGTGAGAGAGTATGTGTACTTTATTAAAACAATAATTAAAGCTTCATAAATATCTCCTAGTTAACACCTTAAGGGGTCTATTGCCTCTATCCAGCTTTACCAGCAAGTTGCAATTAGTGAACTTAAAGTTAAGCCCTTGATTTATTTTAATAATATGATCCATCATAACGTTGATGAAGAAAAAAAAAACGTTTTTTTTTTCTTTTTTTTAGCATAATAAAAAAAATTACAGACTACTAAAGCTGTTTTTGTCATACCGTTAATGACCACAGTTAAAGAATGGCTACTACATGGCACGTAGATTGTACACAAATTTAATTCTAGACAGTACTCCTTATATTTTGCCTCTTATATTGGCTTCGTTATCGTAGGGAAATCCAGGAAATTTATACCTAATGTTTTGATTTTTAAGGCCCAGTGGGTAAGGTATCGCGCTTCCCCACCACAAGTTCGGGGTTATATCCTTGGGCAGAGAAGTTCGACTCAGCCTTTCATTCTTTTAGTGGGTCGATAAATGAATACCAAGCTTACTTGGGAACTAAACACTGGCGGTATCGCTTCAGACTGACCATCTGATCGGGACATCTACTCATGCAACACAGCACCCAAGGTCACGTATACTGAGATGCTCACAGTAGGCCTTGGCCCTCATGGGCTGTTGTGCCTCTGACTTTAGTTCAGTTTTGAGTTTTTCACATATTAAATTTGAAAGTGTAACCCCCCGTAGTTTAAACTCTTCTCATATGAACAGTAGAAAGACTATCGCGCCCTCTAGCGGCTAGAACAATCTTCAGTAATGGCCAAGCTTCGGAACTGTAAGGACGTACGAGCATGCGCTCCCCCGATCCCTTTCAATTCTATTGTAACTGTTAGTTCTCTAGTTATGTATGTAAATGTTTGTTTTGTCTAATATAAACGTGTTTAATTAACTAGTGGACTTAATTAAGAACCCCTTCCCCACGTGTCCCTTTATTACATTGGGTCACACCCTTTATAAAAGTTACTTTCCACTCAATCTTCCAACAGGAAAAAAACCCAACAAACTTTCATAAATTTTAACGGTAACTTCATTAGGATTAGATTTCTTAGTACATACATATTGTACCAAAAATGTCATTCGTTTGATCTAATCGCAATCTAAAATTATCGAATATAAATTTCGATAATCAAATATTTTTAAAAATATATTTAAATTAAGTAGGAAAAGTATATACGAGGGTTGGGAAGTCATGGCAACTGTTTTTTTTTCTTGTTGTTCTGTGAACGGACAAACGTATATGTGTCGTGTGGAAATTTTGCAGGCACAGTGTGTATATAGAACAAAAGATGATTCTGTGATAGCTGGTAGTAGCGAAACGAGGGCTGTGAAATCAGTCAGTTGGTGAGTATCGCGCGAGATGGAAGTAACCAGTGTTGAGCAGCGCGCTTACACCAAAATAGCCGTTCTTCGAGGGCGAAATGTGATGGAATGTCACAGTGAATTAGTGGAAGCTCTTGAGAATAATGCCCTGCCATACCGTACAGTAGCACGGTGAGTAGGAAAGTTTCAGCAAGGACACATGTCAACCAGTGATGAGCAACGTTCGGGACGACCAGTCAGTGTGCAGACCGACTTAGCACGTGCCGTCATCGAGCAGCTCATGGATGAAGACAGAGGATGGACGCTACTGGAATTTGAGAGGGCAAGTAATTTCGAGAAACGCACCATCCATAGGATATTGCGTAATGAGCTACACTTACACAAAATCGCAGCGCGGTGGATATCGCATGCACTGACGGAAGTTCAGTGGTTGCGTTACGCGCAATATGCTCCGACCTCTTTGCACGCCGGCAACAGGATGGCGATCAATTCTTGTCACGAATAATCGCCAAAGATGATTTTGAGCCAGCGCATACAAACCAAAACTGAAACGTCATTCCACGGAGTGGGGACATGCTGGATCACCAAGGAGGCCGGAAGGTCGTCAGAATCCTTCCTCAGTCAAATTGGTGGTCATCATCGCGTAGGACGTCAGGGGTGTCATTGTTTGCCCCTTTGTTCCTCATGGCAGAACATTGACCGCACAGTACTACAGGGACTTCCTGGTACGACTTGGAGCTTGGTATAAACGTCCGGATCTTGTGGACATTGCAATAATCCTGAACGACAATGCAAGACCACATAAAGAAGAGTGTGCATGGCAGCTACCCCAACGTTGGGAATGGGAAAAATTGGAGCACCCACCGTGCTCTCCCGACATTTCGCCCTGTGACTTTGATCTTATTCTCAAGATTAAGGAACCCATACGTGGTAGGCGGTTTGCAACACGAGAGGACATTGCTAATGCTGTGCGTCAACAGGTGACCTAATTCACACATTATGCAGCAAATACTGAGACTGAAGGTATTCAGTGCCTCCCACATTAATTGGCAGCGTGTGGTGACAGTGAGGGTCCTTAGGCCCAGGTTTGTCAGGTCAACTTTATGTGTTCTGTGTAGTCATTCTTTTGCACCATGAACGTCATATTGCCCTTTATACTACCGTAATAAATTAGCGTGTAACAACATTTCAGTGATATTCATTGTCCACACATGTAGTTAACACCTTGTCCTTTCGTTTGTATAAGTCACATTTTCCAACCGGACTGGTATCTTCAAGAAAAAAAAATAGTTGCCATGACTTTTGCCCCAACCCTCGTAAAATAACTAAAAGATGTTTTGCTTTGATACAAATATTTGAATTCATCTAAAATTGGTACATTTGAACTAAAAATCTATATGTTTAAGACTTTCCAAAATCTTTTCGTTAGTTAAACACACACACACACATTCACTGTATTTATCTATATTAAATATATTTAAAATTGGTAACTATATATACGTGGTAAGAGACATTCTAATAAAAATTTTACAAAATTAAAATTATGACGTCTGAATTCAACATTTAATTTCTTTTTCGACAAACCCAAATATACATCTGTAGCACTCACAAAAGATAAAATGATTCTCTCATAAATTTTAACTTAAAAAGATTTTTTACTTATACAACTCCCGCAGAAAAAATACTTTATGCAAATTTTATGTATCTAGAAATTAATAATCATCATAATAAAAATTAAAACTAACTCTAATAGAAGTACTCAAAAATTTTGTGCACTATAATATATATATTCACAATAACAATAAAAAAATTATATTTCTCAGTGCAATAAAATTCTGTTTATTTTATTCAAAAATGTAATTTCGTAATATTTTTAATCACTTAAATAATAACACGTGCAGTCTGAAAAAATATGACTAAGTTGATCTCTCTTTAGATTAAAAAAGAAGAAAAACACATTGAAATAACACATCTATTACTGACCAATTGAAACTTTGAATATCCAGAAAGAATTTTTTTAAGAATACCTTTTCGATACTTCAATCAACAGTAACACAATTACAAAATAATATTTCTAAATTTATTTCTTGATGTATAAAAAAGTGAAAAAGAAAAACGTTCTAAAAACACATCTGTTACATTGACTTAATATTTGGTGATTCAGAAGAAAAAAAATCTAAATTTACCGCAAACAACAGACAAATAAATAACATTTTTTAAGGCTGTTTTCGATTAATCTTATACACTGCTGGACAATTGCTAAGGACGGATCACAAATTGCTATGTAGCATAACATTAAGCGAGACATGAGGCCTAGTAGGATAAAATATAGTTGCCACACTGTTCAGACATTAGAATAAAGAATCTTTATTGTTCTGGAAAGTACAAAAGCTGTGAAACATCTGAAAGAAAAAAAAAATGTTCATTTGATCTGCGTACGGATTATCAAATGGAACAATGCATCTAAAGTCAGCAGGCACCTTAAAGAAAGGTATCAGTACGGGATATGTCCACCGTGGAGTGTGATGCAACATTCCACTCGTCGTACCATACTTTGCACAACATTATCCAGCAGCTGTTGAGGCAATTTATCCCATTCCTCTGTGAGTGCACGGATGAGGGTGTTCTTGTTTGTCGGAGGATAGTTTCGACCAGCAACTTGCCTCCCCAAAGCATCCCACACATTTTCAATGGGTTTAGATCTGGAGAACGCGCTGGCCATACGAGACGTTGAATACCCTCGCTGTCTAAACAATCCTGAACAGCGAGTGTTCGATGACATGTTGCGTTGTCGTCCATAAAAACAAATTTATCACCGACAGCCCCACGGAAAAGACGAACATGAGGAAGTAGAACTTCATCAATGTATCGTTGGCCCGTCATAGTCCCATTCGCAACCACATGTAGGCGCGTGCGGCCATTGATCATGATGCCGGCCCACACCATGATACTGCATGTCGGATATCGGTCCTTTTCCTGGATATTTTCTGGACGATAAGCAGTACCACTCTCGCGCCAGATCAGTTGGCGTCTACAATCCGATGACAGACTGAACCTACTCTCATCTGAGAATAGTACGCATGCCCAGTCCTGTTCAGTCCAATTGTGATGCTCACGACCCCATTGCAAACGGGCAGTACGGTGCTGTCTGGTCAATGGGACTCACTCAACAGGTCTGCGTGCGTATAGTCCTCCTCCCCTCAAACGTCTGGCAACAGTTTTTCGGGAGATCTGCTTTCCTGAGGCAGCAAGAAAATGATTTGCCACCTGCTAAGCTGTGGTGCGCCTGTTCCTTTTTGCTGATAGGACGATATATCTGTCTTCTGCAGGCGTCGTACTTCTAACACGACCTCCCCCGTGCCGTCTACTACACATTCCAGTAGTTTTAAATGACTTCCACAGCCGTGAAACAACGCTGTGAGCGCTGTCGAACCCCCTGGCAACATCTGTTATTTTTCGCCCTTCTTCGATCTTTCCAATAATTCGGCCACGCATAAAATCATCTATGTGATGTCGGGAAGACATGCCAAAAATTTTAAGTTCGTCTCTTAAATCTTTCCTGTAAAACTTTGACTTGAAGCAACAACTGTCCACACGCGTCAAAACCTTTAAAGCTGTTATGAACGATATCACGTGATGAACAGACGTGGAAAAAAAATTGCATACT
Source organism: Trichonephila clavipes (assembly GCA_019973935.1). Lineage (NCBI taxonomy): Eukaryota > Metazoa > Arthropoda > Arachnida > Araneae > Nephilidae > Trichonephila > Trichonephila clavipes. The sequence goes on along the minus strand of BMAU01003040.1, from coordinate 188,124 downwards.
CATACTTCTTCTTACTAATATCCCGCACTTATTCTAATTTTCCACATTTTGCTTCCTTTCATTTTGTGGTTGCTATGGATGATAGTGTAATCCGTTTTTAGCAATTGTCCAGCAGTGTAGAATAGGGCCCAAATTCGGAATATTTTTTCTGATATAAAAAAAACACTTATTATTTACAAACATTAATGTTATATTCTGGCCTCACTATCTGGTAAAGAATCATAATTCGTCACACTACTCATTTTTTATCAGAGTTGAAACATTTTTTCTTTTATAAAATGTGTTTCGCATCTTTTCTCCTATACTGCAGTGCTAAATGAGCTATCCCTTTACATGTCAAAAAGAAAAACCGAATTACTTATGAAATATTTTCAAATTCTAAAAACACTACATTTTAAACAAATCCATGAGTTACAATGTCAGAAATTTTTATAAAAATTGAGGCATTTTTTTCTGTCTGAAAATGTGCTCCGCGTTAAGTTCACATGTTTGTGCATACGGCAAAAACAGCCTTAATTGTGGGGCACATTAAGGAAAGCTATGTAATACCTCAGCCCGAAAATGGATGTTCTCTTGCGAAACAAAACTTTCGTGTCAACAATATTATTCTGATTTAATGCAAAGAATAAAATTTACAGCCATTATACTATTAACTATAATATAATTAACTCACTGTCAGTAAAAAGTAATCTAGCTTTCTTTTAACTGAGAGTGATCCCTTCAGTTAAAATCGTTATACACTTAATGAATTTATCAATTACATATTTAGTACTGATGGGGGGCCGCCGGTCCCTAAGGCTTGCAACCGTAATTTTTATATCTGCCCTGTTGTTGTTTACAAGAAAAGGAATTTCTCGGAGCGCCTCTCACCCCACCGAAAAGGGTGACGCGTTTCCCACGCCTGGAAGAAGGCAATGTACCCATAAATACATCATGGTTTGGGTTGTTTTTGGTAATTTCCCGCGTTTTGGGGGAGTCATCGACCGCGAGAGGATATCCCTCCGCTGACTCCAGACCAATCAGAAAAGCTGATTGTGTTTCGAAAAATAATCCTCTCCAGAATACAGAAGTAAACCGCCGAGAAATATAAGCGCATGCACGACGAATTGAGACACTCTCTGACACAAATTTTATCACCGATTTTGGTCTGACGACCCTTTTTACGAACACCGAGATTGGAGACTCTCGAGAATGGCCACACCAAGATTCCTCTCTCTCAGATCCCAATTAGTTAAGTAATGTTCTGTTATATGTATCTCTTTATAATTTAACGTAAATTCAATCTTATTGTTTTAAAATAAATTAATGATTAATTAGAAAATGGTTTTATTTAGCGTACAGTTTATTTGTTTTTTAAAAGATCTGATGTTTAAACGTAAACTATAGTGTGACGCCAAATGATAAATTAGAACCTGGGTATTATAAAATGGATCGAACGAAATAAATTAATCAAATTAACTTAAGTCAAACTGGCGTTGCATTATCTGGTGCGTGACCAGGATTTTAAATTTTTTTTGGTCGTTAGAAATTTTTTTTTTACATCCTTTGAGTTAGAAATTTTTTTTTACATTTTTTTTATATAAACGTTTCTTGATGGATCATCAGGACAAATTTTCATCTCGTGTGCTACTGTGTATTTTATGTATTGCTTGAATTTGATACTGTGAATTTTTTTTTCTTGCAGTTTTGTCAGAGAGTCCGGGGTGCAACGATGACGCAGGTACTTGTGCTCTTTAATTTTTTTTATCTTTCAATATTGATGTGAATTTTTTTTCTCTATGCATGTATTTACGCGAGAGCCGATTAGTTAAAAGTTTCATTTAAATTTAAGAGTTCATGAATTTCTGTTGCCTTGCACGAGTGCTTGAATTTTGTTTCAATTTAACGGTTTTCGTTGTGAATTAGATTCGCTAGAAATTTTGTCTTAACTAATAATTAACAAACATGCCACGTACACGATAATCAGACCCCCTTTTGACGCAAACGGCGTTCGAGAAATTTAATCTAATTGATCTAATTCCAATGTACGACGGAGGTGAATCGTTAGGAATACGCAGGTTCTTGGGAAAAATAAACGATGTTGCGAATTTAGGCAAGTGGTCAAACGATGAGAAAAAGTAACAATTCTAAAATTAAAATTAACGGGAATAGCTGAGGAATTTTTTCTATCCGACCCAACACATAGTCAATTGACAGAATATAACGATATCGCAAGAATTCTTATTGGAAGATTCGAAAAAGCTGTACCTTTATCAACGCGTCTCCAATTATTTTCATCGTGTATCCAGGGTCCTTCGGAGAGCGTACAGGAATTTGCAGCACGCATCAATAAACTGGGAACACAGATTTTCCAGTCAGGAAATTCGGCTCAAAATACCGCGGTGAGAAATGCGAATGACCAATTGCTACAATCTCGGTTTATAAGTGGTTTAAGAAATGACATACGCCGATTTGTTCTTTCCCGCGATCCTTTGAATTTAGAGGAATCAATCAATGCGGCATTGATAGAAGAGCAGAACATGAAATTAAACCAAATAGCTAGCGAAGAGAGATCCGGTTTGTCGTCCGCACAAACGGAAAATCCAGTTCTTTCAGCATTAGCGGATAGATTACAAGAAATAAATTTAAGGGTCGGCCGTCTACAAGAGGCAAGTGCAGTTACAGCTCGTAAATCAGGTGGGAACTATTTTAACAGAAGGGAGAGCGTTTTCAAGTGCTTCTATTGTGGAATTCAAGGACATAGACAGGCGGAATGTAGGAAGAGACAGAGGGACGAACGCGCTGCCCGTTACCAGCACCCCCCCGGAGAAACGCTGCCAGCGAGTATTCTTTCTCAAGTAGCCCCAGGCCAGGAGGAAGACATGTACATTTCAGGGAATCTACTCTCCGCGACAATTACGCAGCCCCCAGGCATTCGGTGAGAGGGTCACACACAAATTCTGAGAATAGGGGTTTTCAGCGTTATCGTACGAATGAGACTTTAAACTCCCGTGGAGAAAGCCGTATTTAGATTTTTTTCATTCGGTAGAGGAGCGGTTTTCTCCGATTCAATCTCGAGATAAAATATTCGATCTACCAATAATAAATGCTGACGTTAAACATCACAAGTTTAGAATTTAATTGACACAGGTGCATCCGTATCTTTAATGTCTAATTCATTTTTCACTAAAATAAAAAATGATAACTTTAGGGAATTTAATGTGTCAATCCAGATTAAAGCCGTTAGCGGAGACACAGTAGAAATTATCGGTTGCTATGAAATACAATTGTCATTGGGGGAATTTCAATTTCGACATATTTTTTTTATAACGAAACAAGAGATTAACGATAATTATTGCGCTATTTTGGGATACGATTTTTTGAAAGTATGGGATGCAGTTTTAGATATAGGTAAAAACCGTTTATTAATTAATAATTTTTCAATTCCGCTTATTCATTATGCACTCCCCACGCGTGTGGTACAGAGTAACTTTATAAATGGATTTTTAAAACACAAAACGTGTGTGGGTCCCCATTCGGTCACAAATGTTCGCATACATGTTGAAACATTACCTAATTCGACGTCACTGGCCACTATTCAGAGTTCAGCAAAGCTACGAAATAAAAACATTCATTTAACTAATTCGCAAATTAATATTAATCCACAGACAAATGACACCATCTTAGAAATTAGAAACGATTCAGATAACATAATCACCCTTAACAAAAACATGAAAATAATTACATTCAATAATTACGAAGACTTTTCTTCTGATTTTCCGGTTTCTCAAGATATTTTACCCCCACTCACGGAGAAAGATTTCAACCTTTCAGGTTTGGACAGTAAAATCAAAAACAGATTATTTCAACTTTTAATTTCGCACAAAAGTGCTTTCGCTCGCTCTACGGTAGAATTATCCGCAGCCGCTACGGAGCAGCACAGAATCAGTTTACAACATGATTATCTCATTAAATGTCCAATTTATAAGATTCCATTCAATTTAAGAAACGAATTTCGACGTCAAATAGCAGATTTAGAAAAGGCGGGAATTATTTCGAAATCCAATTCTCAGTACAATACTCCGGCCTTGTTTGTCAAGCAAAGAGAAAAATGGCGCCTTGTTTTAGATTTTCGGAAACTTAACGAAATAACTTTCACTCAAGACTTCGTTATTGCAACATTGGACGACATTTTGCATGAAATTTCGGGTTCAAACTATTTTTCGGCTTTAGACATGAAGTCAGCATTTAATCAAATTCCACTACACTTTGCGGACAGGCATAAGACGGCATTCTCTACTCCTGACGGTGATAAATATCAATTTAACAGATTATGTTTCGGTTTAAAAAACTCGCCTAAAGCTTTTCAATCAATCGCACAGGAGGTCCTAGGAGATTTATTACACCACGAAGCTTTGGTTTATATAGATGACATTATTTTATTCACTAAAACTATAGATGAACATTTTGAACTATTGGGTAAGGTTTTTGAACGCTTTGAAAGAATTCACTTAAAATTTAATCCGAGTAAATGCCAGTTTTTAACAAAAAGTTGTAAATTTTTAGGGTTTGTGGTAACGCCGGAAGGCATTCTTATAGATAAAGATAAGTCTGTGTCAATTAACGAATTTCCAGTTCCAAAGGATCAAAAACAAATAAACTGTACGCTAAATAAAACCATTTTCTAATTAATCATTAATTTATTTTAAAACAATAAGATTGAATTTACGTTAAATTATAAAGAGATACATAACAGAACATTACTTAACTAATTGGGATCTGAGAGAGAGAGGAATCTTGGTGTGGCCATTCTCGAGAGTCTCCAATCTCGGTGTTCGTAAAAAAGGGTCGTCAGACCAAAATCGGTGATAAAATTTGTGTCAGAGAGTGTCTCAATTCGTCGTGCATGCGCTTATATTTCGCGGCGGTTTACTTCTATATTCTGGAGAGGATTCTTTTTCGAAACACAATCAGCTTTTCTGATTGGTCTGGAGTCAGCGGAGGGATATCCTCTCGCGGTCGATGACTCCCCCAAAACGCGGGAAATTCCCAAAAACAACCCAAACCATGATGTATTTATGGGTACATTGCCTTCTTCCAGGCGTGGGAAACGCGTCACCCTTTTCGGTGGGGTGAGAGGCGCTCCGAGAAATTCCTTTTCTTGTAAACAACAGGGCAGATATAAAAATTACGGTTGCAAGCCTTAGGGACCGGCGGCCCCCCATCACTCCTCCCCTCTCTCAGATTAACAAAACCAAAATGAATAATAAAAAAAAATTTCAGGCAACGAAATACAGAATTGGCCTAGCGTCGGCAAATGTCTATGTCAAGTCTCCTGGTTCACGATCAGCTGTCCACGTCTTTATGAGGGGTTCTGTCCATGTTCATCCATGATGTTGGCAGCTCCATCGTCGCTCAGATATTGCTAAAGAAATCTGCTAAACTGCAAAAAATAACAAAAACTTTGTCTCCCAGGGAAACCATATTAGTAATGAAACAACAGTTATGAGAAATAAAATTAAACTTGGCCCTTTGTGACCGCCCTCGAAGACTCCAAGCACCAACTTCCAACTCCTCTCACCGCTCATAAAATGAAAATAAGAATGTTAAAAAAAATACAATCAATTTCTGAAGTTCCTAACCCATTCCGTGAGGGAAAACCAAATTAACTATAAACAACTACAATGACGTTAATGTACGAAGAGGAGGAAAAAAAATTTTACTGAATGGATCACCCAAACAATTCACAAAAACATCAGACACAGACTGACAAATAGAAATAATTAAACAATCACAAAGAATCGTGTGCCACTAAATAATAAAAAATATTAAGACAAATAACACGTAAGAATACAAAATTGGCGTATCTAACAACTGCGCAACTAATAAAACAACACTTAGGAGTATTGAACAAAATACATTGATAAGAAATAAACGCCAGTGAAAACATTTACATACAATTCAAGCGTGGCGCCCAGAAACAGACACTTCATAATCGTTTAACATCGAAATCTTGACACGACCAATGTGAAGTGAAAGTCCCAGACCATCAAAAAAAAAAAAAAAAAAAAAAAACTAGCAGAACTCTTTACATACTCAAGCGTAAAAATTTCAATGGTTCACTAAGAGCATTGATAACAATATTTAATGAAAATAATTATAAGTAAAAGTAAAAAAAAATTAGAGATTGAAACGATGAGTGTGCATAAATGGAGAAAAAAAATTTGTAACTTCGTAGAATGCTTGATAGCCTAAGAAATTAAAAAAAAATTCACTACAAGCATTGGTTACAAATAAAAGTTTAAAAAAAATAGCGGAATTAATTCAGATTTGCAAATTAAAATTTTATAAATTAACTAATCGTATAAATGATAAAAAAATCTATAACCTGCAAGAATGCTGAGTAGCCTAAGGAATTTTAAAAGAAAACTTCACTACGAGCATTGGTTACAAATAAAATTAAGAAAAAAAAATACTGTGATTAAATTTAGAATCGCAAACTGTGAGTGCGCATGTGATCAGTATGCACCCCCACTGTTTACAAATGCAACACAAAAAAAAACATGCCATTCCCTGCGCAAACGATTTGCTGCATGCCGCAAACGCCAGCACAAGAGACAGAATGAATTTAAGATAAAAAAAATTTTGCAAATCCGATTGTAAAAAAAAATAACTATAACGATTAATATTGCTTAAAAGAAACTTTAAAGAGAGAAAAAAAATTTCTTCCACATTCAATACATTTGAATTTCCATTTGAGAAATGAATTCCAGAAATCACAAGTGCAGTTGAAAATTTCAGAAAAAAAAACAAAATAAAATAAAATTGATATGCAACCCAAGTCATATGAGGCGGTACATACAGAGTAAAGTAATTTAACTAAAAGAAAATTATTGCAAGTGTTACACAAAATTAAACATAGTTTCCAATATATAAAAAAAATATCGCTTAACTAATCCACATAAATTTTTTTTAACAATCCTCGTAATACAATGTATCCACAAGTCCAAATAATATAAAGAAAAAAAAAACTCAAAATGTTTCACTATACGCGCAACAAATATACAAACACGAAAAAAAACAAAACAAGATCCTCTATTTACAATAATACCGCTAACTCAATTCATCGAAAATCCTCTAATTAATAACTCAAATACAATTCTATAACAACCACCTAAAATTCTCAGTAACCTTAAAATGATTCCTCGATAATCCAAAATTGCCTTTACCTCAGATCGTTCACATCTTATGCCTCAACAACACTAACTAAACTCATCTGCAACTTCCAAATAATCAATCGATAGCTCCACAATACCATTAACTAAAACCATCTATGCTAATCAACTTATTTACAAAAACCTCACATACTCAATAACACTAACTAAACTTATCTGCAACATCCAAATAATTAATCGACTTTTCCACAATACCAATAACCAAAACCCATCTTAGCTCATCAACTTATTTACAAAAATCTCGCATAATCCTCAACTCGAACTTTCCTAAATGCATCTCAAAACATTAAATATACCACACAATCATTAACTCAACTTATCTATGTTCATCAACTTAATTACTCGAAATCGTACAAAATCCTGAACTCAAATTACCTTCTCACATCAAAACAACTTTCTCAAATGTACCGCATAATTATATTAACTCAATTTCCTTTGCCCAAAATCCTTAAATCAAAATATCCTTCAGTACATCAAACAGTTTTATTAAATAAACCATGTGACTTTCTTTTCAATTCAATTATCCATTTCCATAAAAAACAACTATCGAATAAACGTACACTTTGAACACAAACTTAACTATCTCCATAAAAAAAACTTTCCCAACCATTCAACAAATTCATCAGTGCCAACTTTATCTCCTTCAAATAACTTTCTCAAATATTCTACGAAATCCCTAACTCAAACTTATCTGACTCCTTACAAGTAGTGAAACAACAACAAAAAAAATTCACACCCAATCCTATTCCAACAGTTTCAAATTCTCATAGCAACAACGCCCAATCCTCTTCCAACATTTTCAAACCAATAAAATTTATGAGTTTCGAGTCTCATAGCAACAGCACCCACATCCTACTGAAAAACAGGAAACAAGGGGGGAAGAAACGAACACCCATCGGAAAAAAAATTGTCGGGCATCACGGAGCGTAGAGACGCCATAAATCCGCAAATCCACCACACCACGTGGACATGCCGAAGAACTCAGTCACCCAGTGACATTCAGAAAAAGAAACGAGGCTGGCCGAAGAATTTCACCGATGTGGCTGACAGAATAACAATCAAGGCTCCACCCTTGATGCGAGACTTCTTTGGGGGGCGGGGGTCCCACAAGAAAAGAAATCGGCTGAGTCACCGGAATTGGACTTCACGCTGTTTCCATGCCCAGCCTTGATTCGAGACTTCTGTGGGGTCCCACAAGAAAAAAAAGTCGGCGGAGTCACCGGAATTGGACTTCACGCCGTTTCCATGTCCAGCCTTGATTCGAGACTTCTGTGGGGGGTCCCACAAGAAAAAGTCGGCGGAGTCACCGGAATTGGACTTCACGCCGTTTCCATGTCCAGCCTTGATTCGAGACTTCTGTGGGGGGGGTCCCACAAGAAAAAAAAAGTCGGCGGAGTCACCGGAATTGGACTTCACGCCGTTTCCTTCATCACTCAAGCGCAAAAGATAATTGAAAACGATAATTCTCTCTCACTCTATTTCCAATCCTCGATTATCAAGCAGAGAAAAAAAAAACGTCCAACAGATGACTGACTCCCTTGTATTTCAATTTTCCTGGTACTATCAGAGTTCCTGCTCCTTGTCAGTATGCTCTCAAACCTGCTTTCTAGTACTATCAGAGTTCCTGCTCCTTGTCAGTATGCTCTCAAACCTGCTTTCTAGTACTATCAGAGTTCCTGCTCCATGTCAGTATGCTCTCAAACCTGCTTTCCTAGTAGGCCAATCACCTCATCAACAGAAGAATTGAACCTGCATCCCAGAGAAGAATTGTGCGAAACTCTGTTGTTGCATTAGTACATAGTGGGCCACAAAAGTGTTCGTACACTTGCAATTTCTTATAAAATTTAATGTTTTCGACTAATAAAAGTTAATATATTGTACTTGTAATTATTTATGACATATGCAACTTGTTCTTAATGGAATGACAATTAATTTTTCAAAAATAGAGTAAAACTATTTTTTTTTAAATTAAAATAATCAAAAAGCTACTAAAAAAAATTACGCCACAAAAGTCTTCGTACACTTAACAAAAATCTCAACTTAGCTTTAAATATTGTATTTTTTTCTTAATTTAGTAAATAGGATATCTTTTCGAGTCCAGAACAACTTTTAAGCGTCATAGATTTAATCAGTTTTTGTAATTTCTGCATCAATTTTCCTCCATTCTTCTGTGATTATTATTATTTCACATTGTGTTTATTTATCATATTTTCTTTTTTTTTTCATCAAAATCTCATCAAATATATTTTACTTGGCTAAATAAAGTGACTGATGATGTAATTTCATAATTTGGGGACAGTTTTAGAGACACCAGTGGCGTATATTGAGAGCAGTGCGCTTGGCGTCATTACCCTGTTAAAAAAGGAAGTCGTTTCCAATAACTAAATTTTGGGCGGATAATTTAAAATTTCTCTTTAAAATATTTAAATAGAGCTCACTATTCACAATATCAACAAAAAATACCAAATTACCTAATTATGTGGCCAATTTACACCCCTACGCAAGAACTCTTCCACCTCCATGTTTTATTGATCCAACTAGATTCTTGGGATTAAGTTTCAGAAAATTCAAAATTGACAGCAAATTGATTGGGATGGCCGATAATTCAAAATTTTTGGTTCCGATTGGCCTACAAAAGCTTGTAAATGAAAAAATAAGGAATTTAATCCCATGAATTTATACGTGGAACAAGAACTCCACCTCCATGCTTCAGCATTGAAGTGAAGGTGTTCTGAAGTAGGGGTGTAAATTGGTCTCAGAATTAGGTAATTTGGTATTTTTTGTTGATATTGTGAATAGTGAGCTCTATTTAAATACTTTAAAAAGAAATTTTAAATTATCCGTCCAAAATTTGGATATTGGAAACTACTTCATTTTTTAACAGGGTAATGACGCCAAGCGCACTGCTCTCAATGTACGCCACTGGTGTCTCTATAGCTGTCTCCAAATTATGTAAACACCTTCTCAATCCCTTTATTTAGCCCAGTAGAACATATTTGGTGAGATTTTGATATAAAAAAGTAAACATGACAAATAAACACAAAATGTGAAGTAAAAACATTAATCACAGAAAAATGGAGGAAAATCGATGCAGAGAGAGAGAGAAATTACAAAAAAAAAAACCGATTAAATCTATACCAAGTTGCATAAAAGTGGTTGTGGGCCCTAAAACATATCCTACTTACTAAATTAAGAAAGAAATACAATATTTAAAGCTAAGTTGAGATTTTTGTTAAGTGTACGAAGACTTGGGGCGTAATTCTTTAGTAGTTTTTTGATTAATTTTTTTTAAAAATATAGTTAAAACTATTTTTTAAAAAAATAATTATGTCGTTCCATTAAGAACAAGTTGCAGATATAAAAAAAATTATAATTACAATACACTAATTTTTATTAGTCGAAAACATTAAATTTTATAAGAAATTGCAAGTGTACGAACACTTTTGTGGCCCACTGTATATATTAACAGAAGAGATTTCACTAAAGTAAATATATTATTTTTATATGCCGCTTTTTGTTTCATAAAATCACAAATGCGATAAGATACAGTAGTATCTCCCAATAACGAACCTTGAATTAAACGCAATATTTCTTAATGCTAGAAATTTAAACCAACCAACCTAGTGAAGGGCACTCCTAGACCATACATTGCGTACTTTGTCCTTTACTATTGTTGTGTAATTTAATTAGAAATTCGGGTTGTATCAAGATTTAAATAAATGAAATATAATTAAGTACTTTAGTCACAGGTATCTTTTTAAAATATGAAATAAATGAAAAATGAAACTCTTAATGAAAAAAGTTTGATTATTGTATAAATGTTTGAAATGAGTATAGAAAAAATTGTGCACTTCCAGAAAATTACAGAAAATAATCCGTTTTTTTTTTCGAAACCCCGTGCTTTATGTCATCCAAAGCCAGTATTTTTAATTCTTATGTAAATCTCGAGAAACGCACTCCTGAAGTACAATCTTTTGAAACACAAGCTTTTGTCTTTATAATCCTAAGATTTTAAGATAAAGGAATATTTTTATTTATATTTCTCTCCTACTTTATCTTTGAAACTTATTTCAGTGTTACTTAAATAGAATGTCCCTTAATAAGAAATAAATACATATGATCCCTATTCAAAGAGACTAGTACCAATATAATTATGCCTTATTTGGAAGTGTACCTTGCACAAGAGCACTGTTACCTTACTGTATTTATATATTATCTTAAGTAAAAAAAATAATAATAATTTCAAATTAAGGACATATTTACCTGTTATTATTTCAAATTAGTAAAATGTAAGAGAAGGAACTTCCAATTTCTTCGAAAAACAGTCTACTGATGGTAGGGATCACAAGCGTTTAACTTGTAATAACTACATTCAAGATAAATTGTCTCCTGTGGCTCTCTATCCACCAAAGTCTTATCCCTTCCCGTCCCCTTTTGCTTAGCTGACACCGGATATCGTAACGGCGGAAGGAATATCCGTTGTGATCCCACTTTGGAAAAGGGAGAAAGTTACTAGAGAAAGATGTGTAAACATATCATATACTCCCTCTTCGAACCCTTCAAGCTTCAGTAGAAAAGAAAACTGACATTAAACATAGTGAGTACAAAACAAGAAAATAATACACCTTAAATAAAGTATCAAATTTACAGAAAGTATATCATTTTTTTTTTTGTAATAAAAAAGTATTTTTCAAACTTGGTCCAAATGCCGATCTGGGCAAGGGTCCGATTTGTCCGCCCCTACAGCCGCCTCTGATATAACGAACCGAAATAAACTGTGATATATATATATTTTTTCGTTTCCGTTCCGACCAAAATAAGGTGGCTGCAGTAGCCCAGTGGTCAAGGTATCGGATCGTGGCTGGCATGACACGAGTTCAAGCCCAGTACCACTAAATACCCTCCGAGTAGGGTAGCAATGTACGTTAAATCTGTCGAGAGCTCAAACGTCGTCCCGTTGGTGTGGTAGTTAGGAGAGTGGTGCCAGCTCAGATGTCGTCCTCGTTACTTGAACATGGTTCAAAATTACGAGGTCCATCGTCCAGTGCGACTTTAATATTCACTCACTCTCACCCGACCAATATAAGTGTTTTTTTCCGGTTCGAAGCCCTGGTTTCAAGTCTCAGTGCTACTAAAGACCCACTGTGCAGAGGAGCTGATGTATGCTTAATCTGTCCAGTCTCACAGTTGGCATGAAGTGGAAGTTTGTAAAGGAGGATGCCAGCTCAGGTGTCGCCCTCGTTACCACGGTTAAAAAATTACGAGGTCTATCAGTAACTCGCGCATATCTTCGAGTGAGTGAATATTAACGTCGCACGTTAACACGGGGGCTTTTGGCGACAGACCTCGTAAGTTTAGAACTGGTCAAGTGACGAGGACGACACCTGAGCTAGCTCCCCTCTCCTAACTATCACACTACACCAACGGGAGGACATTTGAGCTCTCGACAGATTTAACGTGCATCACTACCCTATTCGGAGGGTCTTTCGTGGTACTGGGCTCGAACTCGTGACATGCCAACCACGATCCGATACCTTGACCACTAGGCTACCGCGGCTATTTTTTTAACTTAACATTTTAAAGTTCGTTAAGTTTTCTTAGTAGATTTTTGCATGATGGAAATTTAAAAATACAAATCCCCGAATATCTATGTGATACGTTGTGGTAAAATGTATAATGTTGTCGTTTTCCCAACAGAGAGACGTATTCTTAAAAACAGCACTTTTATTCGATATAAACATGTAAATTTTAAAATTAAAGTACCCACGCGGGTAATGTTTCAAAATGGCCTCCGACCTAACGCGCCGGTGCCGAGAGACTCTCTCTTAAGAAAAAAAAAACACATTCTTACCGGAGGGGAGCACAGTGCGCCTCCTGGTGAAGGGAGGAAACACTACACCCCCCACACAAGATTGATGTGTCACACATGATACTCAATCTGATCATAAAGCATAAAATAATATACATTCATATAATACACTAAAATACAAGTAATTAGCATTACCTCACACTTTAAAAAAATATGAAAAATAAGTATACATAACAAATTACACAAAATTAAATTAAGAATACAATTTTGATATGATTAACTATACCATAATAGTAAAGAAAATTGAAATTTAAGGAATTCACATAATAAACATTAATATAAAAAAAAACTGTTACTCGAAAAGAAACACTAGCATTTTTAAATGTAAATAGACACACAAATAATATAATGAGATACACAAAATAAGATAAAGAAAATAATTATTCACTAAATCCAAAATTTCTTTTAAAATTGAAAAGCACATTTGTTACACTAATCGTGAGAGTGCATCAGCATGAGGCATTTTCACACCAGGACAATGTTTGATTGTCACATTGAACTTTGTAGAGCAAAAGCCCATCGTTGTAGCCTCGCAGATTGTGGTGCACTTTTTGTTAAGTAGGGTAAAGGGTTATGATCAGTATAAAATTCAATTTCAGTCCCAAATACCCATACTTCAAACTTTTTAAGCTCCACACAATCGCAAATGCCTCTCGTTCAATAGTTGACCATGACTGTTGGGTCTTACTTAATTTTTGACTTGCATAAGCAATTGGGTAACACTTATCACCACATTTTTGTGACAGGCAAGCAGCTATGCCAATTTGCGATGCATCTGAATGAATGGTATACGGTTTATCAGGAACTGGAGAGTACAGCGAAGGTGCTTCCACTAAAGCCTTTTTTAGAATATGAAATGAGGAATCATGTTTCTCAGTCCATGGGATGGAATCAGGTACTCTCTTTTTTGGTGAGTTCCGTCAATGGGTATACAAGTTCTGAATATTTAGGAATATACTCACGATAGTAATTACACAGTCCAAGTACGCTACGAAGCTCCTTCTTCGTTTTAGGCACTGGTAAGTTGTTGATAACTGCAGTCTTTTCGGGATCTGGTTCGTGCTTACCAGAACCGATAATATGACCCAAATATTTAATTTGAGCTTTTCCAAAGGCACACTTTTTGAGATTCACAGTGAAATTTAACTCTGAAAGTTTCGTTAAAATAGTATCCAGATGAAGAAGATGTTCTTCCCAATTTTTGGAGAAGATTGCAATGTCGTCGATGTAGGCACGTGAAAATTCTCTGTAACACGATAATGCTTTGTTCATTTCACGCTGAAATGTGGCAGAGGCATTTTTCAAACCAAAACTCATCACCTTGAAACGGTACTGTTGCCGATGAGTCTTGAAAGATGTAAGATTTTTGCTGTCTTCAGCCATGGGTATAGCCCAATACCCCTTCAAGAGATCTAACGTTGTGATGATATTGGCTCTTCCAATAGAATGTATGAGCTCCACTGCATCTTCCATCGGAAAATCATCAGACACACTCTCCGAGTTCAGAGCCCTGAAGTCAACGCAAAGTCGTAGGGTACCATCTTTCTTGTTAACGCAAACAATTGGATAGGCTATTTCTGCGTCAGATTCTTCAATTAAATCAAGTCGCACAAGCTCCTCTATCTGCTCATCAACTTTAATCTTCAAGGACTCTGGTATGCGATATACGAACGGCTTTTTACGTTCAATGTTCGGCTTTAAGCGAATTCGATGAGTCCCTACTTTGGCTATTTTCACATCACTTGTGAATAGTGTTTGGTGTTTTAGAACAATCGCTAGCACTTGTTCCATCTCACTCTCCTTCAGATGATTCAGATTGATTTCATGTAGAACTCTTTCAGATGTGGACCTCGATAAATTAGAGTGGGATGGATTTCTCCGAATTCGTGGTCACCTTCAAAAATGACCCCAACTGCAAGTGCACGAGGATGATACTTCCTGATCTTATTCACGTGAACATGTCTTACAGTTCCATCGGGCAGTTTAACTTTATATGAATGGGGTGGATGGTGTTGAATTATCTCTCCAGGTCCAGTCCATCTCGCATAGATCTTATTACTAGAATCTGGTATCAGCAAAAACAACTTGTTCTCCGATGCTAAAATTCTTCACAGATGACCTCTTGTTGAAGTAATCTCCATAAGCCTTTGTTTCTGAGCAGCAGTTAAAGAGGCACTCTCAGCAGCCTTTTCCATATTTATCTTCATTTCCTGAAGGTAATCAGCAGCTGACTGGGAAATGTTCGTCGGAAGATGTATTTCGCCTGCCCAGGATGATTTAAGAATGGCTAACGGCCCTCGAGCTTCTCTGCCATACAGTAACCTAAATGGTGATACACCAGTGGTAGTGTTCGGTACTTCACGGTATGCAAACAACAAAAAAGGTAATTGTCGATCCCAGCTTCGTGGATCTTCACGAATAACGTGATGAATCATGTCCTTCAATACCTTATTCCATCTTTCAACTAGTCCGTTGCTGGCCGGGTAGCCAGGACAGGAAAACCTAGGACTAGATCCAATCTTTTCGTAAATTCTTGGGTTAAAGCCGACTTGAAGTTTGTGCCTTGATCACTGGCAATTATACTCGGAATTCCAGTCCTCGAAAATATTTGTAATAGAGAGTCACATGCATTTTGGCTGTTAGGGATCTAAGTGGTACTGCTTCAGGCCAACGTGTATGTTGATCCATCATACAAAGAACGTATTTATGCCCTCTACCAGATGGCGGTTGAATAGGTCCGATCACGTCTATGTTAACAATCTCAAAGGGAAGTTCAGGACGGACAATAGGTGTAATGGGAGCTCTATCTCCAATTTTCTCAGGCTTCCGAAGCTGACACCCTTTGCATGTCTGGACGAATTCAGCAATTTCGCCAGACATATTTGGCCAAAAGAAATTATATTTTATCCTCTCTTTTGTTTTCTTAACCCCCATATGACCTCAAAAAACTGACTCATGGGCTAGTTTCATTACCTTATCTATTCTGCAACGCGGTAAAACTAATTGCATAACTGGTTCATTTAGAATTTTATCCCTGTGATAAATTAATCCATCAATTAATAAAAAATTTCCTTTGTTTAATTTTTTAACTCTTCACGAACCGTTTTAAGAGAATCACAAGTATTCTGCTCATCTTTCATTTTAGTGTAATCCGAATTAAAATTTATGTTATCTGAGTCACTCTCAACATAAAATATATCTTTCCCACACTCTGCTTCATTTTCATCATTTGAAAACGCAATAGAACTATCAGCCGATTCGGCAAAAATCTCATTTTCCTTTTTATTATTTTTGTCATTTATTGAACACAAAGACTCATATAAAGCAGGAGGTATTAAAGCATCAGCATTTAATTTATCTGTGATCGCTACCAAGCAATCCATTGGATGATTCAAAGAATTATTATCGAGAGCTATAGCGGTTTTAATTAGTTTTGCTTCTACATTTTCTCCGAATGCAGAGCTTAAAGTAATTTTCCGAATTCATCATTAGAACTATCTGGAAAGGTATCGGAATTGCATATAAAAATCTGGGTTCCGCTATCAAAACACAATTTATTGCTTTCCCGTTAATATAAACAATTACATATTTCAAAGGCTCAAGGTCAACTTTCGGTTGTACATATTGCACTTGAGAAGTCTCTTTTTCTCATTTTTTAATTTAGAATACTTTATATTACAATCTCGAGCTAAATGGTTTTCACCACAAATGTAGCATTCTATTTTTTTATTTAACCTACTTTGTTTTGAGTTAATAAATTTGTTTTCTTTCGAATTGAGATTTATTACTTCCGTCTCGCGTTAGGAGGGATATATTTAAAATCCTTGCGTGAGTCATTCTGATTATGACATGCTCTATGTGTAAACTCCGAAAATGATTTTCCTTTACAAGCATAAAACATGTCACACTCTTTTCCCATTTCAATTGGTTTGAACCAATTTTGCTCCTGTTTTATATTTATATGAACGGCAGTTTCATTATCTAATGTTTCATATAGTTTATCGCTAACAATTAACTCCTTTAAAGAATTAAAATCATTTACATTTCTCAAATTACAGTATTGATCCCAATTCGTTAACAAACGAGATGCCAACTGAACATGCGTTTCATTTGGCATTCGTTTCGCTTTTTGAAAATTTTGTAAGCAAATTAAAAGGTGTTGGCTCAAATTCTCTTAGAACTAAACTTTTAATTTATTATAGTCGCTTATTTCTTCATCTTTTACATAAACCAAAATATTTTCGGCCTTTTCTCTAGCAAATTTAAAAGAATCTCTCCTTTAAATTCATCCGGCACATTTTTGTTTTAAATGAACGTTCTAAAGAAGAGAAAAATAAATTCCACCCTCTTGTTTTTTAGGAATCGGCAGAGTTAAAAAGTACGAACACTTAGAATAAAATTTTCTATCGAAGTTTGCTTTGTTTCGGGATTTGTTCGCTGCAACTCATTGCTATCCCTTTGACTTTCCAATTTTGCTCTTTCTAAATTTATTTTTTCCCAATTCTATTTCCAGTTTAACTTTTTCCAGATTTATTCTTTCAAACTCAAGCTGCGATTCTGCCGTTACACGCGCTTGCTCTTCCTTCGATTTTCTGTCCGCACGCGCTTGTTCTTCGTACGATATTCTGTTCGAAATAATTGAATCTAAATAGTCATCCATAAACTCTTTATTGTTTTTATACTTCTCGCTATTTAAAATTAAATTTTTTTTTTTTTTAAATCTAGCACTTTCTTCATTTCTGGGGTTGTTTTCTCACCCAATTCATCCGCAATTAATATTAATTCCTCCTTTCTAGCTCCGCGAAACATGATTAGAAAGAAAGAATTATACCAAATGAATTAACCCAGAAAATTTAGAAAAGAGAAAAAAAAAACCTTGCTGAATTCGCTCAAAACGATACAAAAGGGTTGCCTACCTCGTGGTTCCTTTTGATGTCTTGACTCCCTCAGGCGTTCTAGATCCTGTCGTGATGCGCCAATGTGATACGTTGTGGTAAAATGTATAATGTTGTCGTTTTCCCAACAGAGAGACGTATTCTTAAAAACAGCACTTTTATTCGATATAAACATGTAAATTTTAAAATTAAAGTACCCACGCGGGTAATGTTTCAAAATGGCCTCCGACCTAACGCGCCGGTGCCGAGAGACTCTCTCTTAAGAAAAAAAAAAACACATTCTTACCGGAGGGGAGCACAGTGCGCCTCCTGGTGAAGGGAGGAAACACTACAATCTATTTAATTATTTCAAGAATAAGGCGGGGGAGAAAAACTCTTCTCGACATTTTTTTCAAAGTTTTTTTTATATCAAACAATAGATTTTTTATTCCTGATAAAAAAAAATTACTACGAAACGCATACATAGATAAATACGGTTATGGGAAAAGGAACTAAAATATTTTACATATTTAGATTTTTTTCATATGATAAAGCCTTTAAATCAAAAAGTTAACACAATTCCTTTAATTATTCGAGGTTAAAGCAACGGTAGGAAATAGCATAGTCTGAAAGGGATTCTGGAAACAGTACCTATTGCTTCATATTTTATTGTTCGAACATCAATAGCCTCTCACCACGGAGAGAGAGAGAGAGTCATGTCTATTTCTTTGCCTAAATTATTCCAATATCTTACTAATGTTAAATAAACACGTTGTTGTTAAACGTGTAGCTTTAACACATCCATGCAATGAACAAAAATTCATCCAGTTACATATACTGCACCTCTTCAATAATTTTTTTTTGAAAGTTAAATTTACAAGAATAAAATATTTAGTGGTTTATTAATTAATAATTAATGCAACAAATATACATTTTTATTAGCACTTTAACACCGCATAACTTGAAGGTGAAGCATAATTTTCACTTATTTACAAAATAGGGGGTTTTTATTGCTAGTTTCAAAAAATTACCAAGTTTTAAGAACATTTTGCTTCTGAAATGGAATAAGATGGGAGCGTAAGGAGAATCTTAATGACAAATAAAAAACTAATATTATTTTTGATCTGTGTATTACAATGAATAGGAAAACTGTAAATAAAAGGATTCGTTGGTATTAATTCGAAAGTCAAAAACCGTGCTGCCATCTATTATCAGAATACTTCATTTTTATCGCGCACACAAGGAAGAAATTCCCTTGGATGAATTATTTCTGCTCTAATCACCAAATATGCATTCAAGAAATATTTTTTAAAAAAATTCAGATGCAGTAAAATTATATTGATTTCGTATGTAAAATTAGTTGACAAATAAAGTCACAAAGTGTTTTTGTGTACAAGTTAATTATTGAAACATTCTGTACTTATAATTACCGCGTTTCATCTCAACAGGCATTTCAAAATCATACATTAGCCCGTAGTGCTTCGTTCAATATACACCAATTCACTAGTAAATTAATTCTTAATAAACACAAATTCATGCATGTTCAGAAAGTAGAGATGAAGTGAACTTATATAAAAATGTATATCATGTGTGTGTATAAAAACATTTATTATATCATCACTTATATGTAACTAATGCTGTTATTTAAAATGAGAAAATATTGTGTTCAACGGTGTATTGAGTTGCGTAATTCTCAGTTTTTTAAAATTATTTTAAATATCAGAAAAGTTCATTTTATCGAATTCATACATTTTCAATGAATCAACAGAATGTTGAAACTTATCGATGTATGAGCGATAAGTTTAAACTTATCGATAGAATATACAAGTAATCAACAGCATATATATATAAAAAATAACCTGGAAAAGAGCTACATTTAAAGCAGTAATATTTTTTTCACTAAACAAAATGAAATACAGATTAAAACGTATCAAACTATATAACAATATTTTCCCAAACTCAGATTTAATTTTGTCATGTTATTGGGTGAATGCAAAAGTTCTACTCGTTTTTATTACCGATAAAGACCAAATGGACGCAAAAGGAACGTTACCCATGATTGTGATAATGAGCATCGCTATCCATGACCTCTTGCAATCTTTCTGGTAAGAAATGAATCCCATGGTAGCAAAATTCCGGCGGTTTCGAGTCAAAAAAGTCTTGGATGACAAGTTTTCTTGAATCAAATATTTTCTGACTGGAGAAATTATTCAACGTACGAAACAAATTATAGTTGATGCAGATTCAGGAGAATGAAACCAAAGCCTATTAACTCTTGACGAGTGATGACAGCATGTGGACCGACATTATCGAAATGAAAGATGACACCGCACAACGATTGATGAGACCTAGGGTTTCTTTTCCGGGAAATTATAAGATTTCTATACTTTTTCTATTCCCGGGAATCGTCTGGACCAAAACACGCTGTAATAGTTTGTTGGCAATGCTTGAAAGGTTTTAAGAAATTAAGTCAACAATTTCAAAAGCATTAATTGATATTAAAGAAAAACAAATGATAGCCAATGTAGAGTTTGAAACTGTGACTACAATTGTAGCAGGCTTTAAGCCAGCAAAATTGGTTTAGAAAAATTATGCAGTCGAAATGGAACTTTGCTATTTGCAGAAGGTGTATTATTTTCTTTCGTTATTGGAGAACGAACACACAATTCAGAATTTGCAAAAAGTATGAAATATTATCTAATCCAAAAAATTAATGATAGATGCAATGTTATTTAATAGGATTAATGCAATAACTGAATTTTGGGAAAAAAATACGAAGCAGCTGCAGTTACTGTCGATATAGCATATCGACAGTATAGCAGTAGAATAAGCATTGATGGTTTGATTGAGTGGTGGAATCTCTCGTAAAATTATTCCCTGCACATCCCACCACACACTCAATAACACCTTGGGAAGAAGTTCAGCTTTCGAAGTCGATGCATGCGGATCAGAAGGGCGACACACAGTCCTACGATGCTTTACATTACGGTACTTAACCCACTTTTCTCCTGTCACAATTTGTGTCAAGAATGGGTCATTTTTGTACCGGGGAAGAAAGGAAACACAGCTGACGATTCTGTCATTCCATTGCTTAGCAGTTTGGTTATATGGAACCCGGCAATATAACTTTATCATAAAATCTAAATGAACCAGGCGTCTCTCAGCCATTGTCTGGTGTCCGCTAATTCTAGTGTAATTGGGTTCGGCTTGGTCAATATAGTCTTTTCCAACGTGTGATAGCCGTCCACTCCTATACAGCCTGACTTGGCAGCTTCCCTAAATTTACAAAACCATCGCCGACATGTGCTTTCGTCTGCATCCTTTCCATAAACTTGATAAACATTGCGACATGCTGCGGCTGCCGTACTATCTTAATAGAACTCGTGCAACAATGTCTCACATGCTCCTTCTCGCTTTCCATGTTACACATTGAGTTTTTTTTTATGAATAATTGTGCGAGACGCGCAACTCATTTAACATGTTAAGCATCCACACATTTGATTGGTCGATGATTTCGGTCACGTGTGGCATCAATTCAATTGAAAATTTGCATATCCAAAAACGGGTAGAACTTTTGCACTCATCTGATAGTTGCCATTAACTCTGAATTTTTGAGTCAATTCAACATCCCCTTCCAGTATAGTTAAGAGTTTGACAGATTTCAAGCGCAATATAACACACACTTTCATTATTTCTCAAGATAAAATTAATTTTAAAAAAAAACGAACTCTGGTTTTTTGAAATGGCTGGGGAATTCAATCACCAAAGGAAAATTTATCTAAAGAAAATTCGGAAATATATAGCCATATATTTTAATTTTCTTGGATAATATAATCGGATGAATCCATTATTGAAAGGGTACCTAGATGCATTTCATATACTTTAGAAATAATTGAACAATAATCAGGATTTTTATACTCTAAGACAATTTCAGTTCCAATATTTCAATAACATAACTTGCTAAGCCATAACGGCCAAAGAGGAAATTTTCCCTTAGGAACTAAAATGTTCCATACCAAATTCATTCTTTTGTGTGTGTGTGTGAATACGGTATATTCTGGCGTTAACATGCATCTATACTTTCAAACTGTACTTTAATTTTTTTAGGTATATTCTCCATATGACGCGAACTTCTTTTTTTTTTTATTTATAAAGAAACCAGAATTGTACATGTGCAATATTCTTATCTTTTGAAGAAATAGTATACGAGTGGATAATAAAAGCATGGTAAGAAATTAAACAAGGTGTAATTTAAGGCATTTAAAAATTTGTAGTTTTTACCAACTATCTAGTCTAGATGAAATAGAAGGCTTATAAATGACCAGAGTAAACAGTGATGGTGAAGAAACAAAATTCAATGATATGCCTGAAGATATAATGGGAGATGAAATATAACGAACTATTCATTTTTATATAATCATGAAAGTTAATAAGGCATGTCACTTATTTTAACCCAGGAGCGGTTGCGTGGAGCGCAGAGTCAAACCAAGTTCACAAAATCTTTAATTCTGGGAAAAGTTTATTTGTTACCAATGACCTAATCAGTATCTACTTATACGAGAGTCTTCATGTAAACCAAAATGTATTTGTCACATATTTCCCTCTTTTTTGGGAACGGCAAACATTTCTTACAATCTCTAAGTACTTGGAGGTGGCCGAGTTTCCCGAGCCACCACTTTTGTTCCAAAATATTCTCCATGAACAGGCTACATTTCCCCCCTGTGAATGCCTTAGTGGTTTTGATTGCTGTGTTGTGTGACTCATTATGGTTTGTAAATGAACACAATATAAAGAAACAAATGAACATCTGTGCAATCTCTATTGGATAAAGTTGAAAATGATCAAGCAAGAGAACTCTATGAAATAATGAATATTAATTAATCCTGATAGCAAAAGTAAATTTGTGAAAAATTATAAAAATGAAACATTTGAGTTGAAAGGAAAGCTTTCAAATGATACCTAAAAAAGTCCATGAAGATAGACATGAAGCCACAAAACACTGCACCCTGTCAAAAAGATATAAGCAAAAAAAGTTCAGCATACTATTTGTCGATGATCAAAGGACAAAACTACAATAAATTGAACAAGATATGACATTTTCCCCAGCAAATATTATTCCTTTAATGTTAACAAAAAGTGTCTGCGATTTATGTTCTTTATTAAGGCCATGCACATTTGAAAACTGAATAAGAGAACAGGGACGAAACAAATGTATGTCAATGGTGTAACAAAGTGATATAATTTTTGCTTATAAATGTTTCAACAGTCTTTAATTCTTTTATAATACATTCTTCTTTAAAAAAGCTGTACAACAAATGTATTGGATGGAATGGAAGACGACACTGTGTGGAAAAATGGCAACAACTACTCCAATTCAGAAGTCAGCTGTGACAGTGGAAGCGATGAATCATTTTCGAAACACTATACTGACAGAGTAATTATAGGTTAATGAATGTATAGATTATTATTTCTCATTTTTTAAAAAAAATTTCTTAAATATCGGATATTGATGAAAGACTTCTACACAATTCTTATTTTTTTCTCAAAAACTTGTAGAGAAGTGGGGGGTGTGGATTAGAGTCGAGTAAATATGGTATTGTAATTCATGTTTATACTTTACATTTATGTATGAAATGCAAGCAACTTCGCAAATAAATTTATTTTACTATATTTTTTTGAAAATCAGAAAATTTAAACGTCAAGTTAATAAAATTTTGAAATTAATCACTTTCATAATACACTTCATTTTGTTAGAACCAATGATTATCCTATTTAGTCTCCCACCCTTTTGGTACTGCAACAGAAATAACTTAAAAGCTTAAATTTTATTTAAGCACTTGGTTTTCCTTTTGCTAAGATGAGAGCCAACAACGACTACATCTTTAACTAATGCAAATTTGAAAACTTAATACACAGAACAGCTTCATACAATCAAATACTTAAACACAAACTTCACTTTCAATATTCTTGACCACATAGCAAAACAGACTTCATAATTTTAAGCCACAAACAAGTAACAAGAATATATATAGAAAATTTTTCAAAATCTTGATCTAGATAAAAGTAAAATTATATCTTAAAATCAAACAATAAGACAACTCAAAATTACAAAATAATTTAATCTACACTATTAAAATCCGGAGGTAAACAAACGTATCTATGTAGGTAGGAATGACGCCTAATGATCTCAAGAACCATAAAACGCAGAAGGTTTCGAAATTTCGGAAATAATCCTAGGAATCCGTTTTGACCATTTATATTCCAATTAGTTAAAAAGATATTAATTAAAAACCTTAAAATGCATTTATTATGCACATGGCACCATCTGCAGAGAATCGGAAAGATCAATTTCCAGGGGAAAAATTGGAACTTTTTTTTCAGAGGTTTTTAAAAATTAATATAATAAAATTATATATATATACACCTTTCTTTTATCAGTCTTTATTAAATGAAGTCCGAAACAATTTTTTATTTTAAAGGTATTAATCACGTTCTGAAATTTGAAGTTTTATCTACAAGTTGCTTATAAAAATATTGCAGATAAAACAAACGAAATATTTTTTAAAAAATACTTATGTAAAGAAATGTTTAAAACTATTTCAAAATAAATTTAGAAATTACCTTCTTTTTTTAATTTATGGAATGGTTTGCTATTTTTTTTTAAATAAAAAACCATTCAGGAAGAATTTCTCTTTGTGTGTGTGTGAATAACAGATTCTTAACAATTCAAACTAATTACATTGTAAATGGTTTTCATTAACTTTTTTTTTTAAAAAGTAAAGTTTTTGTAGTTAAATTAGGATATCTGTTCCTTTTTTTGAATACGAATTATAAGTTGTTGCACTTAAAAATTTTTTCGCGTTGATGAAAAAAATATTTTACACTAAAAAAAGTTTTCATGTTTTTCTTTTTTTCCTGCATGTAGAACAATATTATACGTAACTGCACAAAGATTGATAAAATAGCTTAACAATTACGATTAAAAAAAATGTGTTTTTTTCAATTTTTTTCTCTTTTGCCATAATTATGTAATAAAGTTTTTGTTTAAAAATTATCGTTGCTTTCAATCCATATATGAAGTTTGAAAGCATTAACTTAAAAATGAAGCCCGAAAAAAAATCTTTTACTTTAATGAATAACGAAATGGCATATCGAAAAAATCTACCTTTATTTTAAAGCTCAATTCAATACTCTTCCCCGGAATAAGCGTAGCTCAGCTGTTTAGAGCGCTGCTTTATAGAATGGTACTTCCCAGGTTCGAATCTGAAGAGGAAGAGACTTTCCATTTCACATCACGCCACTTTTTTAAAAAAAATTGTTTTTCGTTTTCTTCCCTTTTTGCGAGAAATATTTAAGCATTATTTTTGTTACATTTTTTGAAGGTTAAAATTAAAATGAAATATCAAAATGTTTTTATCAGATAAGTTTTTTTTGTTTTTTTCAGTACATGTATATATATATATATATATATATAGGCCTTCCCCCCCATACTGTTTTCTTTTTCTAACTTATATATTTATATGTTTAATCAAACGTTCAGAAAAAAGCAATAATTTCTATAGCTCTATCTGTTAATTTTTCCTTCATTTATTACTTATAGAATTTTGATTTTAATATATATGTTTTTTTAAAAGGATTATTTCTATTATTTCATTGCAAAATTAATTCTTTGTTAATTAACAAGTACATAGTCTATTTAAGAAAATAAGTCGAATGGAACAAATTTCGAAAAAGGGAAATTTTTTGACATAATTTTAGAAATCACTCACATTGTGCACGTACAAACACACACACAGAAATGCTGGTGTCATGAGGAAACGAGAAAGCCTGAGCAACACAGGGGCTAAGCGGTGTAGGGAGAGATGAAAGTCATTTTGAAAATGAATATTAGAAGTTCTGATTTTGTGAAAGAAAGGGAAAATTTATAAAAGTAGAGATAGCCCGTGCAACACTGGACCATGCAGCTAGTACTAGAAATAATTTAAATAATGAACATTGCTACTAGACATAAAAACCATAATTTATTTAAATAAAATTTATATTTACAGTAATTGTTTCAAAATATTATCACAAAGCACTTAATTTTTCCTTCTCCGTTGTTTCACAGATTTCTCCCATTCCTTTTTGTGATTTAGATACAAAAGCATGGCTGCCTGAGCATCTTCAATCTGTAAAAAATATTTGATAGTGATTTGCATTTGAATAATCATTTTAAAATAACACAGAGAATAAAAAACAGCTTCAATACAGAAGGATATTTTGAAGACTATAAATCTTTCAATTAAAATACAAATTCAGTCTTAACACTTTCATTACATGTTGCTTTAGCATATAGTTTAGGATGCTTACTTTTTACCATAACTTTGGATTCTGAAAACTTGTATTCTTAACTATTGATATAATTTTCAAAACAGGCCATTTATTAAGAGCAGGTTGAGGAAAGTCTTCCATAACAGCATAAAAGATAGCATTTATGTATCGAGACACATGAACTTTGAAAATACATAGTAAATCAGCTATATTCATTCCATTTCACTATTTTCTAAATCATTCTTTCTTTTATTTAATTAAAATTATACAAAATATTACATTTTGACCAAGTTTTTTTCCTATCCTCCTACCATTAATTGTTATATTTTTCAATTCACCAGTGAAAAGTGGGTATATACCCGCAAGTGGTCTACACACCATTTGCATTGGCAGCCTGCTCTGTGAAGCTTACAATTACTCCTATATTCAAAGCCTTGGGAAAAAGATTCAATCACCATTTCCATGATAAGAGGTTGGGATAGTAAATGCTAAAGATATCAACTTCTTTCTATTCTCCCCCCACATACACACACCACTTTGGCTGAAGAATACCAACATGCTTTTTTAAGCAAGATGGTTAAAAGCACCAACATGACCACTGCATCATCTTTCTATTGACAGAAATAAACACTCCAATCCAAGATATGTGACATCTAATCATATTATCTCAAATTAATACATGTACCTTTGAAATAATTTTTTCTAGTTTTTATTTTTTTTACATACAACAAAAAAATTATGAAAACAAACCTTAACCTTCAACCTCAAGAGAGTTAGCAATTCATTTTGAACGACTTTGTATCCCTCATCCTGTGTGTGGAGTTTGTAATCAATATTTTCCCCCTAATATTTTTCATATTTTAAGAATTAGATGAATGGAACATGCATAGTTTATTGAAATACATTGATTTTTTTATAAACATTTTGCAACTATAATGGCCACACAATAGAGCACTATTAATTCATTAATACCGATTTTAGGGAGAAACACTGAGCTACTAAAAACTTTTATTCAGTTGATTCTAAGTTGGAATTATTTTTCCTAATTTATCAGAAAAATTTGATCATTCAAAATTTAATTTTCAATTGTTAGTTCTACTGCCAAGAATTTCCCGCCTCCATATAGAATACAATGGTATCTAGATAGAAGTAAAATGTTTTCAAATATAACCCTCAATATCAAGCCAGTCAACTTCAATATTTCTTTTTTACATATAGTAGATGTCAGTCACTTTAAAGCTAAATGCTACAAGTATTTAAGTTGTTTACATTCTCAGTGAACAGCCATCAAGATTAATATTTTTAACTTTATACAAGAGAAATATTTCCAAAATTCTAATTTTTTTTAAAAAGGAAATTTCCTTATACAGTCCCATAAAAAGTTTTTCAAAAGTATTAATCTTAACTAAGCAAAAAAAAAAAAAAAAAAAAAAAAATCACAGAAAAATAGAAAATAGGTTAGTATATATTAGCCTCTTTAAAGTTAAAATTAAAGCTTATTCCTTAATAGGATCATTAGCATCTAAACAGTCAAAAGCTGCAATAATGTACTCTAAAATACATTTTAATTTCGCAGAAACACAATCGAGACCAAAACAACTTATTACAAGATTAAAAAGTAAAAGTTGTAATATCAAGGGTATTTTCAGCAATTAAATTAAAATTAATATAAATATATATATACTTAAATATCAATACAAAGTTCATGAGATATAAAACTATTCTTACAAGTCTAGTGCTGGTTTACAATAACAATATTACAAAAAATAGAAAAATATTAACGTACGGAACTGTGTTCAGCACCTTGGATTTCACACCCAAGAAGTTTAGAGACAAGTGATTTTAGAGATGGAGTTCTATTTCCTGATAACTGTCTGAATGGTGCATATTTTGATGTATCTCTGATTAAACGACGAGGATGATCAATGAATAAAACCTGAATAGTAAAAGAAAAAAGAAAATGATTAAGTAAATATTCATTAGAATCATGATTTTTTTAAAAAAATTAAAAGTACAGTACTTATAAAGATAAAAAAAACCATTAAAAAAAATTTACTTTTCAACATTTTAAAAATATTACACATGTAAACAATTGTTTATTGTATCTCACTCTGAACAACAATCAGGGCCATTGGAGACTGACGAGATTTTGAACCAAGGTCAAGTGACGAGTACCACAGCAGGCTTAACTCTCCAAATTTTCACAACACAAATATGAGGACTTTGAGCCTCAGCATACTTAAAGTGCATCAGACCCTTCTATGAGGATCAAATCAAAGACTCGACAAAAATCCCAGTTGAATTGTGACCATGACTGTTCAGCTATTGTAGGCTTAACAAACATGGGAAAAATCCATCCCATTATAGTACATAAACGTACATTACAGCCTTTAAAGAACTAATAATTAATATATTTATAAATTTAATCTGAACTGCATAAATAAAAACTAAATGTTGGAGTTATATTAACAAATTTAAAGCCTACATACTAAAATGAAAAAGTATACTTCCCTATTCATAAAGAAAAAAAAAATTAAGTCTAAAACATACATTAAAAACATTTACCACCACTAATTAAAGAAATGTACCTATGAGGATGGCAACCACATTTTATTTTATGACTTGCTTCCCATATCTTTAGTATTTATTATCCATTGTTTCACATAAAAATCTACATCATTATGTAATAAATCTGTGCTTTGATTTTTAGATTCCATTTTATATACTACTGAAAGGTGGGCAATTGTTTTAGCTTGAGGGCTACATAGTGGAAGCAGAGGGCCACACCTTTTTAAAACTATTGCAATCATTAGTTAACTTAGAGTTTTATTCGGCAAATTTTGTTTCTATAGCTGCAAGCCCATTTAATTTTATAATCAGTGTAATGAGACAAATGTACCCTATTGCACTTTTCTGCAATTTTTTTTTAAAAAGGAGCAAGATATTGCTTGTTAAATTTATCAATTTACAAGGTAATGTCAGCCCACTTGCATCTATATTTACTCTTGATCTCTTCATGCAAAGAAAACTTGGCTCACAAATATATGATGAATTAAAAATAGAAAATATTCTCTGTATTCGATTTCCTGGCCATCTTGGTGGGCTGAAAAAAATCTCCTTTTGTGAGCTGTATGAGGACTGCAGGGTGCTATTTGCACATGCCTGTACTAACTTATAGTTGTTTCAAAATAAGTAAAATTTATTATAAAAACAGAAAGACAACTCCATCCTTAAATATAATTGAAGCAAAAAAAAAAAAAATTCAACCTTCTCAAATTATCTACAGAACTTGAACTTGTAACATAAAACTTAGATCAAGATTCGTCAACCTTTTTGTACATTGGAAATAAATTTCTCAAACAAGAAATGAATACTTTAACTTCAAGAACCATTTTAAATAATAGTTTTCTATGAAAATGTGCTTTGTATGAAGCAATTTTATTTGATTACATTTAAATATACAATATATGACAATAAAGTTTTGTGAAGTCCTGTGACATTAATGTAAATGAAATATTAATGAAAGTTACTTTACTGTTCTTAGAAATAATCACCTATAACTATGCACCCCTGAGATCTGTTATACATGTCCTAGGAACTATGCAAGAAGTCTTCTTTTGGGTTAGAATTCAAAAGCCTTGTCACATTTCGTTGGATGTCAGGAATACTGTTAAATGTCTTCCCTTTCAAAGCGAGTTTGAGTTGAAGGAATAGGAAGAAGTCCAAAGGATTGAGATCTGGCGAGTAAGGAGGATGTTCAATTTGCTACACCCCCTTTTCGCTAGGAACTTTTTGATGATATTGGCAAGCATTGTCATGAACAAAAAAAACCATGTGTGTGTGTGTGTGTGCATGCTGAGGTTGTACCCAGCGTAGACATTACATGAAATGGGTCAAAACTTCAATGTTCCTTGCAGCATTCATCGTCATTCCTTAAGGTAGGAATTCTTTGTGGTTAATGCCTTGACTATCAAAAGAGGCGACACTCTCTCAATGTTTTCGTCACTGACTGAGGTCGCCGGTCTTCCACTGCACACACAGGTTGTCAGAAACACTGTCCCCATCTTTTCGAAAACTGGCAAACCACTCATACCTATTTCATGGACAATGTTTGATCTTGATAAACACATACCAGCATTGCATAAGTTTCTTCTGGTGTCTTTCCAAGCTCTTAAAATAAAACTTTAAATTGATGTTTTATTAGATCATTTTCCTGTTCTCAGTTAAGAGCCAATACACTAAACAAGCACTTTGTAAAACAAGTCTTGCACGGAACACAAACGACGTTCAACTTAACAGTGGGGGCAGATGGACAACATTTGGCGATACACATATGCTGTGTTTTGTTTCACCAGTGTTGCTAGAATGGTCATTCTGACTTCATTCACTGAACTTTATTGTCAGAGGTTGTATAACAAAGTTTAATTTACATCACCCTATAAAGCTGCACCAGGGCTATTGGCGAGGGATCTCATAGTTTTGAACTACAGTCAAAAGATGAGGGCAACACCCGAGCTGGCACCCACTCTCCTAACTTCCAAGCCACACTAACTGGAAGACATTTGAGGCTTGACATATTAAATGCACATCAGTCCCCTCTGCACAGCGGGTCTTCAGCAATACCAGACCCAAACTGCCATGAATCTGTAACCTTGACCACTAGGCTGCCGCAGTGAAATACATAACACAATATAACAAATACTTTTAAGTCATTTTAATTTCCTTTAAATTGGAAATATTCTTCAAAAAATCAGCAATCCATTTTAAATTAAGGTTCATAAAATCAGTTACATAAAAAAACCATTACAAATAAAATTAGTAGTAATGAAAAACAAACTATCAAATTGTCACAGAAAGTAAAATAAACATTTTCTCTATCAGTATCATATTCAAAAGCCAACTTACATCAAAATCATTTTTCAAACTATGTCCAACAAGTCTTCTGCCTTCAATTATTGCTAAAACATCTTTTTGAACATCAAAGAGATCTTTTCCTGCAGATGAAATATAATTGCTTCTAAACATACATATACAAAAATTTTATGATAAAATAAGACTACACTTTTTATTTAAAAAATTATATATCACACTTTTAGAAGCCATGTATTTAAATTGCCAATTTAAAATATATATATATATATAAAAATTTTTATACTATATATATATTATAATTGATTTTTTTATACTAGTTATAATTAAATTGATTGTTACCAATAAATCTAAATTCTTAGAGGAAGAGGGTGTTTTATAGTAAGAAAGGATAGATCTCAAATAAAAAATTAAAACTGTGATTCATAACATTTTGAAATTAAATTATATTTTCAGATTATATACTTTTTTATGGTATAAAGACAAATATTTCTTTTATTGTGTAAAGACAATGAAATATAAAATGTTGAACTTTAAAATGAATGCAAAAATGTCAGGAAGAAAAACTTAGGGAATTCCTTAGAAAACTACAGTTAAAAATATCATTTAACACATTTACTTCACGCTACAAGCTAACTTGAAAATTATATTATTGTCTAGGATGTCAATTGCGAGCTCTCCTAGTTTTTTTTTACTAGCCATATTTCCAAAGCTGTGATGAAATTTGCAGTATCAGTGCAGTTATGTATTGTAAACATTTATATATAACTTCTAAAGGATCTGCAGATTGATGTTTTACCATTGCAAGACCTAGTACATTCTCAGGGAGCTGGTACCTCTTTTTAGTGCAGCACCAATATAGGTGGCATACCAATCACAACTAATTTTAACATTCAGTTTCCTCCTCAGAGGGAGGCACCCGAGTTCTGACAATACTAAACCATACTAGGAATTTAATTTTGCCAAGGGCACCCATGCCAAACAGGCACTCAAGGAATCTTTTACATGTCGCATAACCATACAAAATGGACATTGACTTTTCATATAAAGAAAATCCAGACTTGGACGGGCTTCAAACTTAGTCTGGGTTCAAGGCCAATATCAAATCTTGTACATTTTGTAACTATTAGCCTAAAGTAATATGACAATCAATGTGTTAAAAATCAAGTTTTTATACAGCTTAAAAACATATTTATAAAATCTTTAAAATCTGACAGAAAAAAATTTTTTAAAGGAAAAAAAAGCAGTATTTATATACAGATATAACAATTTTCAATTACGTAAAGTCACAATACTTTTGTACCTAACTATTTTTCACCAGTCTTTCTTAAATAATTGATTTAAAAAATTAAATTAAATAGTTTATTCTCATTTTGCTCACAACTTATATTTAAGATAACAGTAACCAAGAACAATTTTTTTTTGTATTACTTTCCATCCCATCTTTAAAATCACCAATAATTTTGCAAATCATTTACAATGTCACTTTAAAAATTGATGTATATTTGCTATTGTTGGGATTTCCCTCCTGTAACAACTTCAATCACTATAAAAATACTGAAGTCTTTCTGAAATCGCCATAAAAAGTAGATATTATTAAACATGACCTTAATACTGGACAAGCAGGAATTTCACAAAATGATCTGAAATAGTCCAAAGACTTCTTGCAGAAAATTATATTAACTAGTAATGTATCGAAAACTTAACCAGATTTTCCAGTAAACAAATGAGAAATCAGCATCAGAAAATTGATCAACAAACTTCAAAGCAACATAAGGGCTATTATCAAAAGACACTTGTACTTTTGAACCAAGGTCGAGTGACAAAACCTATATAAACTCTAACTTCTACCTCAGTCTCCAACTTTCATACCATACCAATGCAAGGACTTTGAGCCTTGATAGATATGACGTACATCAGCAGATATACATGGCAGGTTTTCAGTCAGTACCATAAGAGACTAGAGTTTAAGTTCAAGATATAAAAAGAATGTGGAAAATGGAATGAGGTGACAATATTGTAAATACGTGGTTAAGTGGCCGACATTTATCACAAAAGAACAGCAAATAAAATCCTTTGATTTTCAGGTGCATAATTTTTAGTTTTATAACTTACCAATTCACTTTAAAAGGAAATATATTTCATATGTAGAGTGTATACATATTTTTATTAAATCTGCAATCAATTTAAAGTAAAAAGTTGAGTACATAAAATGTTTACTCGTACAATAAAGAATTAAAAAATTCTCACGTGGCTTGTTGCACTAATTTTACTGATTTTCAACATATTTTTTTACATGAATTTTTCTAAGTTTTATTACAGAATTGATGTATTGTATTCATAAATAAATTTACCATCTACTAAATCGGATGGCCGGACACCACTAACATAAGTTCGATAGTCTGTTACTTTTTCTTTTGGCTTCACAAATGTATCATAGACACATTCTCCATATGCATTAACAATTGAAACTCTTGCAAGTATCGAATCATTTCCATCAGGACCTACGCCAACCATTTCACAATCTAAAGAAACAGTTTTTGTCAATCTGCAAGATAATGAATTTTATTTTTAGACAACAGGCGGTACAATATTGAGAAATGAATTAAAATCATAATTATATATGACTATAATTCTTTATTCAATAAAAAACAATTATATACATATATGTTCAGAACTATTTGTATAACAAATTAATCAAATCTGGACATGTTTTATCTATTTGAAATGGCTCTGATCTAAGTCAATGTTATTTCTTGTATGTTTATATAGTTTTTAATAATGCATGTTGAATGATTAATGAAACAGCTACACATATTTAAGCCCTGTTTGTGACCCAAACAAAGCCCTTAATTATACAAGTTTAAATTTTTAGAATTGCTTGGTATTTCTTCACGTTTTGAAATTCTCAGACCTAACTTTTCTCTGGCTCTCTATTAGGCTTATATTTTTTTTTATGTGCTTTTGAAGCTTTAGGCTTTTTATTCCCTGGACATCTCAATAAAAATTTTTATCCTAAAATTTTTATTTCATCAGATGTAACATTCCAGTTAAAACAACAATTCACGACTTATCTTAGATCACTATAAGCATAAACAAAGGCCAGGGACGCTTCAAACCATTATGTTGCACCAGAAGTTTTTTTTGGTTCCCTTATGGATTACTTTTTTAATGTTGATTATTCAAAAATCAGTAGCGCAGAAAATTTGTTCAGGTACTTGGTAATCTCTAGGTTAATTATTGGAACTAATTTTCAAAAAAAATTTTCACATTCGAGTTATATTGGACTCTCTTGGTAGCTGAATACTTTTCCTAATTGTTGCCAACATGAGCATTGACAATATTACCAACCTACAGCTGTTTCAGAGCTAAAACCCATCAGATGACAATACCATGATAAAAAAGTAATTTCTTCGACCCAACATTAAATTGTCGAGCTTTTGTAAAAGGAATACTAGATCATAAGTAGTCTTTTAGATTCAAATATATGTTTACGCTAAGTAATTCTTTTATTTAAGACCAGATACTAGTTGGCTGAAAATTTTAAAAAAGGTGTAGACTCATTAAAAAACTTTACATCGAGATAAACTGCACTGACCCTCATTAAAAAATATGCTAGCAAATTGCACAGATTAAATTTTTAAAAAAAATTCTAATAGGTATCCCAACTAGCTAATAATCATTGAAATTAAAAACAAAAAGAAACTATTTCACATTTCAAAACAAATCAATGTCACAAACTTTACAAATAATTGCATATTTAAGGAAGGAAAATATATTCAATTCTCAATTCAATGTGTTAATTTATAATGTAGTCAGCAGTCAAGTATTTTAACCCAACATGCATGTTAAGAGATCAATACATATTTTAACATACATATTTTTTATAAACACTAAAAATATACAGTTTGGAAAATGCATCTTTAAATTTATATATAGATTTAATTCATAACATTTGACACAGCTGCATTTTTTAAAATTAACAGTATAAGAATTTATTTAAATTACTTTATTGAGTCTTTGTCATCCATTTCGTTATCACTTAACTCGTTATGTCCAGACACTAAAGAGGCTTTTCTAAAAAAAAAAAAAAAAATGAGTAAAAAATCTTACACATATTTATTATAAATTACTTTCATCAGTAATGCCAAAGAAATAAACTTAATATTATACATGTTGAATGTTACAAAACAAATAAGACTTAATATTTCTCTCAAATGATATTTAGAAATAGTTTCAATAGAAACTCAACTAAAACTAAAAAAAAAAATCCCAAAAGTTTCAATACATAAATTAGTATAACATAATTAAAACAATAAACATTTTTAAGAACTGCATACAACTCTTTTTATAAAATTTTAATCAATTAAATATCTTAAAAAAATTTTAAAGCATACAAGTAAATGTACTTAACAGCCAAACATTTAAAACCGCTAATGTAATTTGAAGAATATTAACTAAAATTAATTATAACCCAATATATAATTTTATACATTTTGCCAATACATAAATTAATGATTTCAAAATCATCAAAAGCAACATGGCTAGAAAACCAGATATCTATGTTGACTTTATAGTTTATTAAAGTCACCATCAGAAGCAACATTGACAGACCAATATTTTAAACCATGGTCTCTAGAAACTTCACTCTAAACCCAACCCTCAGGTTGGTGTTCATTACCCCCTCACCCAACTTCCCTACCCAGCTAAAACAAGGATTTCAGGATGACTACCTCATGGATTCAACATGTATAAATCCTTCTACATGACAAAGTGGCCACGGTAGCCGAATGGTATAGGTATCGGATCGTGGCTTGCCCCTTGTCACGAGTTCAAGCCCAGTACCACCAAAGACCCGCTGTGTAGGGCAGCGATGCACATTAAATCTTTTAAGAGCTGAAACGTCCTCCCGTTGGTGCGGTAGTTAGGAGAGCGGGTGCCAGCTCAGGTGTCGTCCACGTCACTTGACCATGGTTCAAAATTACGTGGTGCGTCGCCAAAAGCCCTCGTGTAGCTGAACAGTGCGACGTTAATATTCAATCAATCAATCTACATGACAAAGACACTTCAGCCATATCAGAATTCAAACACACAGCACAAGGCTGTAACCACAATCTTTAAAAATGTAAAATATTTCAGTATTTAACAAATATACTACCCAAATAAGAAATTCCTTCCTTGGAAAACTGAAATAAATTTGTTCAAATCAATAAATTAATTTTCCGATTTAGCTAGTAAATTCAATCAAGAAAGTTTTAAAAAGAAAATATTTTTTTTTAATAAATCTATAGAATTTACAAAAACCAAGTGGTTATAATAGCAATAATCACATTTTAAACACATTCTACATACAAGACTCTTTATAAATTAATATGCTTTTAATAGAATTGAATATTCTGTTACTAAAAAATGAGTACCAATAATAAATTTATTTGAATGCTACAATTTTACTCCACACAGAAACAAAAAGGTACACAAGAAATACATACTTTTTCAAAAAGGTAAAAAATTCCCTCATAGACATTTTTAAAATGAATAGTAATTTAATTCAGACAATCAAGAGAAATTAAAAAGCTCACTTTCACAACAAATGATTCTAGCACTCATGTATCGTGAAAAACAAACGATAGGCAGTTATAGAATAGAACAGAGATGGCCAACCCACAGCCTGCCTTGAAATATTTTGTGGCCTGAGAAATTCATAACCTTCAACACCTTCCATTGATGAAAAAATTAAAAAAAAAAACTTAAAATATCAGTTACATCAAACACTCAAAAGAAATAAGCAAATTTGCAGCTACCTTTGAGAGCATTTCACTAATTTAAAACAAATGCAAAAATATTTGAAATATATTCCTTTCCCCTTTCATGTTGATGTCTAATCGGTCTCAAAAATCTCCAAATGGAAGCTATCGCGACTTAAAATGTGATAATGAATTTAATCACATTTTTGAAATATTTGAATCAAAAGTAGTTTTATAACACTTATGTCACACAAGAAAAGTTTTCCCAATTTGAGAGATCTGGGACAAAAGTTGCAAGTGCTTTTGGGTCAACTTAAACCTGCAAATAGTTTTGAAAATGAAATTAATCAAACATAAATTATAAGCAAACTCAACAGACGAAAACCTGCAACATCAATTACAATGTCCAAATACACACATTGAGATAGTCTTGTAAAAACTACGTGAAAGAGAATTGTGAAACAAATATCTCACTAATTAACTAATTCATTATTATCATATTAAATTTGTATCCATGCAAAATAATGAAAATAAATGATTTGTTTTAAATCTTCACTCCAATAAATGTTTGTAAAGGGTCCACAAATCTAATGTATATATATATATTTGTATGCACCCCAGGGGATTACAATGTTCTTCCAAAGAGGCCTGCAAGGTCATTTGGGTTGGACATTGTGGTGTGTGTGTATGGAATTTAATAATTGGATCTCCAAGACAGGTATAAATATTTTTACATTTCAATGAAAATGTTTTTATGAGCACTATTAAGTACTTTTAAACTGTACTCAAAAAAATTATAGCATGATTCAGTTTGAATCAAAATAAAAGTAAAAAGGAAAGAGTTAAAATAACAAGAATAAAAAGTAATAAAAACAAATTGTAATGTATCCCTACCAAATAAACTATAAAACCAAAGATTTGTTGGTGCTGGTTTGATATCGGGGTAATAGCACCGAGCTGTTGTTTATGTTCGTCAAGATGGGGATAACATTACAATATGGTTACCTTAATATTTTTATCGTCTATGTGATTAACGGGGGATATCGTATATTAGAAACAACTTTTATTGGTTTTTCCCCGCTGTAACCCTTTTAATTTCAGACGATTTTAATAAAGATTTCTAATTTCTGTAAAAATTTAACCATTTTCAGTGCAATTTTTCTAGTGTTTGCGTCTTCTGTATAATTCTGTGCTACTTTCGAATATGGATATTTCTAAAATGAGTGATTACTAGAATTTTTTCTTAGAAGAATAAGTGTTGTGCTTTTAATTATCGCTATAAATCGTTTACTTTCGTTTTATTTTAAGTTTTAAAATGTTTTTTACATTCTTTGTTTGATGCAGGAACTTGTAGTGCAAGTTTCATATTGCAAGCTTTCACTACTTTGTAATTAGAATTCTTAATTAATTTTAACATACATTATGTAATTATTTTATTCATAATTTAATATAAAAATGCAATTATTACTTTAATAATCAGCTAATATTCATTATTTATACTTGTTTTTGTTAACATTTATAACTATTACTGTTATTTATTTATAACTATTTTTGTTGTTTAGTTAAAGCTATTATTATGTTATTTATTTATAATTATGTAATACTAGTAATCTTATGCATTATTTTTATTTTTATTACAATTCGCCGATTATTCTTTTTTATAATTCCTATTAAATTATATATGATTATTTCTGATAACTGTTATTAAATTGTACTATATGATTATATATAATTACGATAAAATAATATAAGATTATATGCTGCTTATAATACTATTCTTACTACATGTTACTTTTTATTACATATTATTGATATTCATTATTTATTGATTGATCTAGGTTATTCTCAATCTCTTCCTATATCCTTTATTTGAAATACCTTTCAATGTATTTCAAAACAATTCTTTAAAATTATTGTGTATCATTAAATTACCGTTAGGTATCCATAGTGCATTCCATTCCAACTACTGCAAACGCTGCTTGGCGCGATAAGATCGCGCCTAGCAGCGTTTGGCGCTATTACCCCTGATACAAATTAGTTCCGTGCGCGATTTGTCTATTACCTTTCATCAAAATCAAACTTGAACTGGTGTTTGATTTTTTTTGAAGTTTGGTTCTGAGGTAGATTTCTTTTGTATTCTCGTTTTTTCTTGTGAGACTTTTTGAAACGAGTTTTTCTTTCTTTGGACTTCAAAGAGCTTTCAGGTTCATTCTCTTTGGTTTTTTCAAGCACCTACAAGAATAAAATTAATGATATTTAAACAAGATTAAAAAATTAATATATACTAAATTAAAAAATAAATATATTTTTTTATCAGTTACGTTTAACAATTACAAAACCCATAAAGCTAATTATATATTACATTTCACTTTCCACAATTCATGTTTCCACAAAATGAATGCTTCAAATTTGTACCAAATATTTAAAACATGCACTAATTTTTAAATTAAAGATATGATTTGAGATCATTTCATCATTACTACTTACTTGATCCAAAATAAAGGATAGAGAGGATCTGCCCAGATGAACAATGCTTTGAAAAATGATATCACACAAAATAGTGAAGAAGTGGAAAAAAGTGAAGAATATTCCAAATATGAACTGTGTAGTATGCAAAAGTAAACTTCTTACCTATAAGAATATACTTAGAAATAAACTCTAGCAAAAGCCGATTTAATGAATTAGGTTTGAATTTCGATTTTTACCCGAAATTTCAAGTTATCATTTTAAAAATAAAGTAGAACTTTAACTTTTGACTTTTCAGAATCTTTTGATAATCACAAACACTATAAATAACTACTGAACAAATAAAAAATATCTATGCAACTTCAGTCATATATATTCATAAATTTCACAATCAAGTTTTGCTTTAAATCAGAAGATTGTATAAATCCAATGAAAACATGAATTTCAAAACAAAATCCGATTAGAACTACATATTTTCATTAATAATTTAGATACACATATGCAAGTAAAAGAGACAGATTTAAAGATGACAAATTAAAATAAATTTTAAAATATACCATCTAAAAATACCAAAATATAACATAAAAACCTTAAAAATTTATTTATTTATATTTTATAGAGTAACACAGCTTCAAACTTTTAAGTTATTTTCTTCTAATGTACAATTTTACTTTTGGGTAGTTTAATTTACGGTTTATAAATGCACGTTACAATATTTTTTTCCAGGTCAAGCAAGAGTAATCTTACAAGTGTTAAAGGTTGACATATTCAAAATTATCCCCCTATTGCTTATTTCTGCCTTTGTGAGATTGCCTATTTTGTGATAACACTTGCCAGATATTAACAATAGCAACTTATGTTAATCACTGAATAATTCCAGATAAATATTAATTTACCATTGTGATTCGGATTCAGTTAATTGTAAATTAACATATTTCAAAGCAAATTTCAAGCTTTTGGCATTGAATGTCCTTAATTTTGACCCACAATCAAGCAACAAGGATGACACTCAAGTTGGCATATCTAGCGATCAAAATATAATTACAAAATTATGTCTCACATAGACATTGTTTTTCCAAGATCCTAGAATCAATCACTTCTTGTGAAAGAAAATTGTTTTGGAGTTAAACAGCGTTTTTTCAAAATGGCGTCAGGCACAAAGAAGAGAGAAAAACATGGTTTTTCAAAACAGTGTCAAGAGACGAAAAATGTCGAAAAAAATTCCATTTCTAAAATGGACAACAAAGGAAACAAATTAAAAATACAAAATTAGATGCAATCTCTTTCCAAATTTCGGACATCCATACCAAGATTCAATCAATCCTTCATTCATATAAAAAACAATCATTACTTTATCTTTTAATCGGAAGAAAATCCATTTCTCATGTTTTTACGAAGAAAACACAATTTCTAAAACTGCTTCTACAAGAAAAACTCAAAAATCGCTTTTAAAACGCAACAGTGGGGAATCCAATGTGAATGCTTTAGGCTAATGAAATAACGATCTCCCTTTCTCTTAAATTATTTTCATATTTTGGACAATCATACTGAAATATTTTCAATCATTCATAAATAAATCATTTCTTTCTTACCACTTTCATTCAAAAGGTAAAATATCCATTCTGCGAGCTTCAAAAATGAAAACGTGGTAAAATGAAAATGGTGGTCGTCCTACCTGCAGAAGCAAGCAAGGTCAGGAATGGAAATGACCACTGTTTGAATGGGTGAATTTGTGCCCAACCAGTTTTAGGGTTAGCCTAAATCTGGTCAATTTGGCAGGGTTGCCATACACTTCTTGACAAATTTTTTGTTGCCAAGAAATGTGCCGTCCTAGGATCCACCGACCTACCCGTCTACAGCTATGCTGTTCATGTCTTAGACAACAAAGATGAAAGGAATCCCTATTCCTGTCCTTTGCTGTTTGCAA
Organism: Trichonephila clavipes; assembly: GCA_019973935.1. NCBI lineage: Eukaryota > Metazoa > Arthropoda > Arachnida > Araneae > Nephilidae > Trichonephila > Trichonephila clavipes. The sequence continues at coordinate 146,851 of BMAU01003040.1, read as the reverse complement.
CTCTCAGAAAGAGACGTCCGATGCATTAAGTTTCATATCCTGCAATATAAAAAAAGTCAACTTATCCAATTTCCATAGTTCCCGATATTATTAGATTCCACAACAATGTAATTTGTAACATAAGTAACTCTTTTAACTCTGGTCATTATTCCATGACCAGCCTGATAAAAGTAACTCTTGCTTTCAGACTGTTTGTGACCTTTTTGGTCCCAAACCCAATATAAACGATCAATATGTGTTGAGGATTTAACGTTAATATTTTAGTTACCTGTACAATAATCATATTTTATTTAAATCTTCTAGAAAATGAAAGAAAAAACCTGCTTTATAATGATCTCTCCACACACAAAAGAATTTCACAAGATTAACCAAACAAAACTAAATTTTTTATTTTGGGAAGAATCCTAGTTGAGCTCCCCAATTTGATGACAATCTCTTGTTGTATGGCCAGGAGAAAGTTGATCCCCCCCATGATGATCCCCTGTGTAGTTCAGAGCATGTAATATTTTACATCTTACAAGATATTGGTTTGGCAAAATTATGAATAAATTTATGGTGTACAGTTTGAAAATTAATAATAATGCCATGGTAGATTATGTTTTGATGAAATGACAGCTGCAATGAATGAAAACATTAAGAGTAAAAATAAGATACTTTCAAAATTATTGAAATATTTATAGTTTTAGCATAGATACTTAAATCTATCCTAAACTTCCATTTCCTTTGTATCTTACTCCCTCTTTATGATTCGGAAAATATGTATTTTCCCATAATTTCATTCCATGCGATCTCCTTTGGCATGATTAGGTAAAATTTGTTGGCACTAAAGAAATTGAATGGGGGGGGGATCAAAGAGGACTTAAGTTTAAAATAGCAAAACAGTAATTTTCCAGCAAATAGAACATTTTGTTCAATATTCACACATTTAAAAAGTAATCATTCATAAGAATGATAATCTAATTTAGTAATTTCAATCACTGTAAAAATCTTTACTCTTGTCATTAGGATGCAAAATAAAATTTAACAACATATCCAAGAAAAACTTAAAAATTTATTGTATTTTTCACTAATTATAAAGACAAATTTTAACTTCTTAAAAATTTAAACAAAGCATTTAATATCCATTTCAGAACATGCATATGGGTACATAATTTTGATTTATGCAGCCTTTATTAAAATAGAATGCATACAAGTTTTAGAGTTTACTACCTCCAAATAACAAAATCTACTATTAATTCCTTTAAAAAAAATGTGTTCAAAGAGAAAAAATTTTGTACAGACATTCACAACATGAAAAGCTATGCTAAATATTACACATCAAAACAGAGAGAATTCTAAGTATCACTTCAAATTAAGATAAATATTACTAATTTAACATTTATACAATAATGTTGCTAGCTAGTGCAAAAATAGAATTTCAAGCCTTTTAACTTGAAAATTAATATGCAAGCAATACTTTTGCCAAGTTAGATTTAATAAGAATTTCAAAGAATGAGAATTAACAATAACCTTTGAAACTTGAATACATCAACAATTTACTTTTATTTATCCAATTTTAAAATGTTTTATTTATGTTTACCAAATCTTACTAACAAGCTACTGTTTGCTTTAAAATCAAATTCGAGAGATTTGCTCAAGATCATGTTATTATATAAATAACTTAGATTTTACCCCTATTTCCCCCCATTTCTTTTAGCCAATGGAACATTTTAAAATACAAAAATATGAAGTTGAAAACTGGAATCTACCAAAACATAATGCAATATTAAGATAAACTGTTTTAATGATTTTTTTGTTTTTAATAATTAACTTTCAACTATAGGTAGCTTCTGTATAAAGATTCAAATATATTTTTAGATGATTTTTAATTTTTCAACAAATACTAATGGCAGCCACTCCAAACCCATTACAGTTACAGCAATACCAATGCACACAATTTCTAATATTTCCCAGAACTTTATTTTCTTTCATTAACAATATGGTACTTGTGTATTAGTATAACCATAGCAGAATTGGCACCATACAAGTAGTGCCGTTTTCCCAACTGATAGGTTCTCATACAAAACACATTAGTATCTTTGTTTTGATATCAAGGCACAGTTAGTGTGATATCAATTTTGCTATAGTGATACTAATGTGCAAGAACTGAAAAACTTCACTTTTTCAAAAAGATTTTTGGTTAGGAAGGAGTTTATAGTTAATCTACCTTTTTTGTTCACAATTGTGTCATAAGATTCTTTTAAAATATATGTAGGGATACTGAACTCAACAAACATTACAAACAATAACTGTACAATTTTGATAAAATGTATGTACTAGAGTATTATTGCAACAATCACCAACTCTATCAATAACTCACCAATTTGACAATCCTGATTTCCTATGTGTCATATGCACTGAATTGGCAACCAGATGCAGATGGATGTAGATGCTTTGTTTCATGTAATTTTGACAATAGGTTGCAATATGCAAGTACCGAAATTAGTCAAATTATGCTCTATTGTTATTCATGCATTAAAGAACTTTTATACAGTATTTTAGATCAAGGGAAACATTTTCCCTTGGATTAGATTTTTTTTCCTTTACTATACACTTACAATATTGTACTCCTATAATATCCATTCATATATTTAGTTCTATATTTTACGGTATTTAAGCATTTTAAATGGTATGCATGATTATTTCATCTTAATAAAAATAAAGAAGTTTTCTTTCGAAATTATTCTAATACAAAATAAGACCATTTCAACATAGTTTTAGCTTATATTTAACTAAAAATGCCAAGAAAAAAAAAATCCCAGCTTTCATTTCATTTTCTCAGAAAAGAAGAAAACTTATGGCCTTTCAAAACTTTTTACAACCAAAAAATTTGGTAATTTTTAGGGCATACCTCTGTATTTGATTCATCTCAATCTCAAGCAATGCAAGAATTATAGGTAATAAATTTTGAACCATAATCAGGAACAAAGACAACACCCTCCTGTACTTAGGTATTATCACAACAATTGCCAATTCCATTAATAACTTGGGAAGTTGGCAACCCCAATTTCCTATGTGTTGTACAAGCGAAATGTGCATTCATGTGCTTCGTTTCATATAATGTCACCAACAGGTTGTGATAATACGCAAGTACCCACCCCACTTTCCAAACTTCCATTCCATATCGATGTGAGGACTTGGAAACCCAAGGGATTTAATGGACATCATCCCCTTACAGGTCTACAATGACACCAGGACTCGACCTTACAACTCCAACAAAGCCAGCAACAAATCTGTGTGACCAAGTCTAAGCATTAAATCAATTTTGGATAGCAAATATATCACTGGTTACCAGATTCGAAGAAGGCTACGTTAAAGCTGTATCAGAATTCCTACAACATTAAGTACAATATTGTTATTTTCAACATAATTTGCTCCCAGGGCAATCTAAGCTCTTTTTCAAGAAAATTTACTAACCTAGGATACAAACAAAATGGAAATTAGTATGCCATTACATTTATATCGCAAATAATTTAGTAATTTTCAAACGATTCTACAAATTTATATAAAAGTAATGTAAAGAAAGTCCAAATCCATCATTATTTGATGTTTAAACTTGGGTATATTGATACATTATAGTATTTTTAAAATATTAATCATGGCAACAGCATTCTTAGTTTTTGAACAATACTTTGATTTGCTACAGCAATAAAAAGTTAAACATCCTTTCATCACCTGTTGCAATTTCAACCAATTTGTCATCCCATCGAAAAACTCTGGTCTTACAACTGCTTCACCGTTTTCATGAGATGATTTCTTTTTCTTGTATCTCTTTTTCAGACTTTTAGGTTCAGAAGGAACTTCCATTAAATAACCGCAAACATACACTCATATAAATATAAGTATATATTCGCATGCACCACACGTATAGAGAATTTTTAAACATATGAATAAACTTATTAGTTCACTTCATTTCAATTGTAAACAAAAGAAGGGGGGGGGGTTGATAACATTGCAACTCAAATAGATTTTTTATGAATTGAATTAACGGTAAAGAATAAAATCAAATTAAAAAATAAACTTATGACGCCATATCTTGTAAAAGCTTTTCAGAAATGAAGAAATGGGTAAAAAGTAGTCCTTTAAAACTTTTTATGGGTACTGTAGTGAGTGAGTGAGTGAGTGAAGATTAACGTCGCACTGCTCAGCTGCACGAGGGCTTTTATGGGTACTGTAACGTGCTGTAAATTATTTTCAAACCGTCCAATTATATCCAAGAAATTATCGTTTTGTTTTAATTTAGCTTGTGCTGTATGGCAACATTGTGTACTTTGTATTCTTTTTTGGATTGTTCTTTAACGTTAATAAAGAGAGCTGTGATATAAAATCAAGCTAAGTATTTGTATTTTAAAAGATATTATTATATTTTATGAACATATCGCTGATCTGGGGATCCCTTGGATCATTTGAGTGAAGAAAACGGCGTCCGTAACCATAATTTAATTGTCATTGTTTACATTTCTGGCGTAGCACGACAGGACTTTGTTTTTGGAAACAAACATGGCAAACATATTTAAAGCAGCTAAGGGTTTTTTGAAAGAGGACTTGTTGTTGGTGGCAGAGGAAATTGTAGAGATATTTCCAGATAAGGTAAAAATTTCGGAACTGAAAGACATTATTTTGAAAAGCAAAGTATATCTGGATGATCCAGACTTTGTGACAAATATTTTAGTAACGGCCGTGCGCGAGCGAAAACTAAAAGAAGAATTTGAAAAAGCTGAAAGATTAAAACAGCTAGAATATGAAGAAAATGGAAAAATAAGAATACACGAACTGGAGTTGGCGAGAATCAAGGCAGCATTGGCAGTTTCTGGTGAGTCACAAAATACTGTTATATCTGGCGCTAAAAAGAAATTTAATCTGCCAAAATTAGAATTTAGACAGTTTAGTGGCGATATTAAAGATTGGCTTCCATTTTAGAGTGAATTTCAACACACCCATGACGATGATGAAATCGCGCCCGAGAACAAATTTCAGTATATTGTTCAAGCTACTGTAAATGGCTCGCGAGCCCGAGAAGTAATAGAGAGCTTCCCTGCAACAGCAGCCAATTATGCCAAAGCAGTTGACAGCTTAAAAGCGTGATTTGGTAGAGATGTGATCAATTAGTGGAGGTTTATGTTTGTGAATTATTAAAGCTCATAATTTCGGTGCAGAAACAGGAAAAAATATCAATGAAATCTGTGTATGATGAACTCGAATCTTATCTAAGAGCCTTAGAGACTTTAGGAATGACTAACTGAAAAATGTGCTTCAATTCTTTATCCCATGGTTGAGTCATGTTTTCAAGAGGAGTTTTTGAAAGCATGGAATAGAAATGCTACTTCAGCAGCCTCAACAGATGCTAAAGAACGTTTAACCAATTTAATGACTTTCCTCAAGGCAGAAACAGAGGGAGAAGAAAGAATTAATTTGGCTATGGCTGGTTTTGGCTTGGGTGTAGATGAAAATCGCCAATCTTTTAAGAAAAAAGTAAGAGATTTTCCAAAGGAAAAGATACCTACAGCTGCCAATTTATTAACTACAGCTTCAAAGGAAGTGAAGAAAGAATGTGTTTTTTGTACTGGGAAGCACTCGAGCCGAGACTGTTTTCAAACTCAGAAGATGAGTTTGGCTGAAAGGCATAGTATTTTAAGAGAGAAGCAATGTTGTTTTGCTTGCTTAACACCAAAGCATACAGCTCGTTCTTGTAAGACATATTTAAGATGTGTAATATGTGGTAAAAAGCATGTCCCACTTATGTGTGAGTCTCTAAAGGCTAAGAATCAAGATTCATACAGGAGTAAAAATGAGGGTCCAAAAGTTGAAGTTAATATCGCCAACAACACTTCTAGTTCAGAGTGTTTCTTCAAACTTTGCAGTTAAAAATGGTGTGTGGTAACAAAGAAATCCTAGTTAGGGCAATTCTAGACTCTGGGTTGCCAAAGTCTTATGTATTAAAAAATGTAGTTGAAAAAATGGGATGTATCCCACTCAGAAAGGAAATTCTGATGCACTCATTGTTTGGGGGGATTAAATCTGACAAGTGTGAACATACTTGTTATAGAATAAGATTAAGAAATCAAGACAACAGTGTTACATGTAACCTGGAAGCATTAGATCAGACATCTATATGCGACAACATTGCATCAGTCTCTCCAGGTTCTCTCTCTCTCTCTTGGATTTCAGAACTTAATGAAATGAATATCCAGCTATCAGATGTAGGGGAAGAGTCGCGATCTATACAAGTGCTTCTTGGATCAGATGTAATCGGAAAGCTCATGACTGGTCAGCGCAGAATTTTATCCTGTGGGCTTGTTGCCATGGAGACAATACTTGGATGGACTCTGTCAGGTAAAGTACCTGACAGTGAGATTTCTTCATGCAATTCTATGCTGGTGGCCTCCTTATTTGTGAAAGAGATGGATATATCCCAGTTGTGGAGATTGGATTCCTTGGAGATACATGATCCTTCAGAACAAAAAACTAAAGAGGAGCTTCATAAAGCCTCAATGGAGCCCTTAAGAACTGTCAAGGTTGACGAAGAAGAGCGATTCCTTGTCTCCCTACCATGGCTTGACAATCATTTACCTCAGCCCGACAACTTTAATTTGGTATTTAAAGGGTTACAAGTGACAACCCATAAGCTGAAGAAGGAAAACTTGTTTGAAGAATATGGTGATGTCTTTAAGGAATGGAAACGAGAAGGCATAATCGAAGAATTTCCCAAAGAAGAATTGAAGTCTGTTTCTCACTATCTGCCCCATCGACATGTGGTAAAGCCGTACAGTACTACAAAAATTAGGCCCGCCTTTAAGGGCAGTCGGAAAGGTAAAATTTGATTTTTTTGACAATTTGAGATTTTTACATTTCCACATAGTACAGATTTTAACCTTTCTAAAAATACCTTACTTTAACCTCTAGGGTAAGTAGAAGCCCTAAAAACCTATTTTTAAATAATCGTTGAAACTGGGCCACGCCCATTTGACAAGCGTAAAAGTAAACAAAGTTTTTTGTTTTGGCTTAAAAGTTGAGCGTCTGGTATAAATCAAAACATTTATCTTTTATTGTATAAATTGAGTCTTTTATTATTTTATTTCCTAACCCATTTGAAACTTCACTGTATTTTTAACGGTCAAATCAGTGTTTGTTTACACTTTCAAAACTGCGTTGTAATTTTTGAACTCGCAAGTATTCTTTAACATTATTCAGCTTAAACTTTCAAAAAATTGCTATAATATATCGACTTTACCATGCCTAGAGCATCGACTAAAGTATTTAAGAAAACGAAGAGGAGTTTTTAATAAAGGAAGATGTAATAAAAGTAATGATGGTTGTGGTGAAAGCAATTCTACTGTTCCAAAGAACTCTGCTGATGAAAAGAATTCTGCTGATGGTGCAAAGCTTTGTACTAATGAAACTGAACCATCTGCCAGTGAGAGAAAAAATTGTAAACATGGATATTTCATATTCGGATGAGGCTTTTTCTGGTTTCAGAAATGTTATTGTGGACATTAACCTTTTAGCTTGTGTGTTTTTTGAAGCTGTAAAATGTATAAAGTGTGAAAAACAGGACTCAGGTTGCACCTCAGTGAAAGTAACTGTGGTGAAGCTGTGAAGTTTCACTTAAAATGTCCTTCTTGTAAATATAACTATACTTTTTTAACTCCAAGAAATGCGATAGTTCTGAGAATTACGAACTGAATACCCGGCTAGTGTATGCTATGCGATGCATAGGTAAAGGTGCTGAGTCTGCTAGGATGTTTTGCGGTATCATGAATCTTCCCCGCCACCCACAAAATTCTCAAAGTACAACCACATTTTACTGCAGGCAACAAGAGAAACCTGTGAACACAGTATGGCATAAGCTGTTCGTGAAGCCGTTGATGAAAATGATGGAAAAAGGGACCTTGCTGTTGCTGTTGATGGTAGCTGGCAGAAGCGTGGTTTTTCTTCGAAGAATGGCTTGGTGACAGTCACAAGTGTTGATACCGGCAAAGTTATAGATGTGGAAGTTTTTTCAAAACATTGTATTTGTCCGAACAAAACAAAGCATCTTCAAAATTGTAAGAGAAATTTTGAAGGCTACAGCGGTAAGATGGAAGTAGCTGGAGCTCTATCCATTTTTCAGCGTTCCCAGTCTTTCTACAATGTTCGGTACACAAAATATTTAGGAGATGGGGACTCTAAAGCTTTACTTCTATTGTCGAGAACAAAAGTATATGGTGACCATTGCTCTGTCGAGAAATTAGAATGCATAGGTCATGTTTTGAAAAGAATGGGGACACGTCTTCGACGCTTGAAAACTAAGATGAGAGGTCAAAAAACTTTCTGACGGAAAGCCTTTATGCGGAAGAAATAGATTGACAGAGGCAGAAATCGACCGTCTGCAAGCATATTATGGTCTAGCTATCCGCAGAAATTTGTCTAGCGTGAAGGACATGCAACAAGCCATATGGGCAATATTTTTACACAAGCTATCAACCGATGAAAACCTCAGCATGGATTTTGTCCCTCTGATACAGATACGTGGTGCAAATTTAAAAAGCAGAATTGCTTGGGAGACTTATCATCACAAAAAATAGTTTCCCTGTGGATGTTGTGGAGGCCATGCGACCTGTTTTTAGGGATTTAGCTAATCCAGAATTGCTAAAAAAGTGTTTACATGGAGGTACGCAAAATCCTAACGAAAGTGTAAATAATGTAATATGGTCTCGTGTACCGAAGAAAACATTTGTACAATTAGAAGTTTTGTCACTGGGTACATATGATGCAGTTTCCTCATTTAATATGGGGAATGTATCAAAACTAGAAATTTTGAGAAAAATGTGTATTGAGCCTGGTGATTACACGGTACAGGCGATGGAGTGCCTCGACAAACAGAGGCTGTTACGAGCAAAATATTATTGTTTACAAAAAACAAAGGAAGTTAGGAAGAAAAAAAAATTAAAAGGAAGAAAGAAGATGATGAGCTACTAAAAAATGCTGATGATTTAGAATATGGAGCTGGAATGTTTTAATTAAAAAGTAATTATACGTTAAAATCAATTTTTTTTCTCAAAATGTCAATTTTTGATGTTCGATGTTCCTTTTCTTAGAAACTACTGTTCACAGGTATGTAAATTTTTTATGATATATTTATAATGATGGCTAATATATACGAAAATGAGCTTTTGTAAAAAACCCCAAAATTTATTTTTTACAAAATTTTTATGTGAAAACGGGTTAACGTAAACTATGTTTGATAAAATATTTTATAAATTATGAAAAAATTCAAAATTAGCTAAAAGCTCGTTTGAGTATAATGAGAAATGTGTATTTTAATTATATGAAAAATTTCAAGCATGTACATATAACAGATTTTGAGAAAATGTACCTCGAAAACAGCCAATTTAACATTGTCGGTATAGAGGTTTCCGACTGCCCTTGCTTCGTCAAAACAAAAGGGAGCGGTCAGACTCAACGACTGTTTGGAAAAGGATTTAAACTTGATTGAACTGATCCCTTCCATGTTAGCAAGATTTCGATTGTACAGATTTGGTGTTTCAGCTGATATACGGAAAGTCTTCTTACAAATGAGCCTCTATGAGCAGGATCGAAATTTCTTGCGATTTTTGTGGCACAGTTGTGACGAATCTGTACGGAAGCTTTCCACTAATATTTTTAGGCGTCTTTTTGGGGATTATAAATTCGCGTATATTTCCAATCAAAAAGTGAACGGGATATGCAAAGTAGATAGGGTATTTAAGTCGAGCGTTGTAAGCTAGCAGGTATGAAGGCAATTGAGCCAGCAACAGTAACCTCAAATTTAGAGGATTGCAGGAGATTACGTTAGTGAAGACTTATTGCTGTTATTCTACGGAAGAACAAGAAAGCTGATATAGCCAGCGGTAAATATAATTTATGTACGCTTAAAATAAGCGTTAGTTTAGTATAAAATTAGTCAAAGTTAATGAAAGCTAATAATTTAAGTACGTGTATTTCTCGGACCTCCTATTTCGGTAAACCTTACTCGATCTTGAGCATAATTATCAGTTAATTTCATAATTTGTAATTTAATTTAATATAAAAGGAAAATCCCTTTTATTTCACGCCTTATTATATGTTATTAGAGTTTTTTTTTTGAGAATTGACATAATAGATACAAGTTATTATTATACAAAATGGCTCTTAGTGATTCTTTGCTTCAAATTAATCGTGGTGTCCAGGGTGAAACCCAGGGAGGTCTTCATACAGTGAAGAAGGAGAGCTTATACATTATAGGCATTGCCGAGTGGTGTTTGGTGTCTACAGCAGCCCATTCTTACTTGGATCAACAATCCAGTACCACTTGGAGAAAAAGTTAGAAGCAAAGCAAGGCCGTGGGAAATACCCTGAGTGTTATTGTGCAAAAATTGATGAGCAGCTTTTACGTAGACAATTGTTTGGCAAGTGTCCAAACCCAGTCAGAACTAGCTGAAAGAAAATTTGACTTAAGAGAGTGGGAGCACTCTTAACACATCTGATCCCATAGCAAGTCCTACAAACATCCTGGGAATGATTTGGGACAGACATTGTGATACCCTATCACTAAATATTCCAGATTTGAGAGAACTAATGGAAGAGGTAATCACAAAAAGAAATATTCTTGCTGCTTCACACATAGTTTTTGACCCCTTGGGGATCCCTGGTCCAGTGTTGCTACTACCAAAACCTTGGCTACAAAGTTTGTGGAAATCTCAAATTGGTTGGGATCAAGAAGTAGATACAAAAACAAGTCAAGACTTTCTGAAATGGCTAAAGGAGCTGGAATACTTAAAGCATGTTCAAGTACCAAGGTGGTTACACTGTGATAGTGGATTTCAGCACATTTCGTTACATTTTTTCTGTGACGCAAGCAAACTTGCCTATTCTGCTGTTGTTTTCCTGCGAGTTGATATTGGAAGTACTGTACACATACAACTAGTACAGAGTAAAACTAGAATTGCACCATGTGGAAAAAAGGAAACAATTGCCAGACTGGAACTTCTTGGTGCTGCTATATCTGCTCGTCTTTCTACAACTGTTGTGAAGATCCCCTTGGATCTCACTTTAAAAACGAGAATAATTTGGAGTCAGATAAGAGCCAGTAGCCATTTTTATAATTAACTTTATTTGGTTATCTTTCCCAAATAGAATCAAAGACTTTTAATAACAAATAATTCCAATTAGCTATATGAGGTTTAAAAGGGACTTTCCTTTAAATTAACTTAATTATTTAATGATCCAATTAATTAACAATTAGAATATCGATCACGCAGAGATTACCACGATAAGAGATCCCAGAATTATATTCAATAATGTTCCTATTGAACATTTAACTTTAATCTCACTCCTAATATAAAACCTTAATGAGACTTTAAATATGAATCAATATTTACCACACTGAATCTCAACTCTTCCTGAGATTAATTTATCCACCTCGAAATCTTCAATAATAAATCTCTAACTTCACTATTATACCTTTCTGCTTCAATCTCTCTCTCCTACTGCTTTTTACTTTACTATTCCGTTTGACTTAAATACTTTATCTAATCTGCATAACAAGGAATCATGTCCTCTTTTTGGAGCTGATTGGAAATAGGTTGGGGAATTAAATTTCCCTAAAAAAGACGTCTCAGAAGGTTAGTGATAAAGTTCCGTATAGGTTTGTCGCACTGTCTTGAAAGAGTTTCCAACAGACAATGTTTATTTCTGGACAGAATCTACTACAGTATTAGCTTGGTTGAAGAGAGAAGAACCGTGGGGGTGTATTTGTTTACAACCGAGTTCAAGAAATTCGGAAGCTGACACCTGTCAAAGCCTGGAGACATGTACCTGGATATCTGAATTCTGCAGACTGTCCGAGTAGAGGGTGTTCAGCAAAGCAGCTTTGCAGCTCGAAATGGTGGGAAGGCCCCAGTTGGTTGCATCTTTCCCCTCAAGATTGGCCTATTAGTGATGTGGAACTAGATGTCAATGAGGTTGAAGTGAATAAAGAAAGAAGAGCTATCGTGACCTCTATGATGAATGTTCAAACAACAGATATTAAGAGTTTATTTTTCCACCTATAGCAGAAACAACAGAGTAGTAGCGTGGATGCTACGTTTCATTCACAACGTTTCAAATGCAACCAAGTTAAAGGGAAGCTTAGGCTATGAAGAATTCAAACGAGTAGAAATTTTGATTTTCAAGCCCCTGCAGTCAAATGCCTTTCAAGATGAGAGACTTCTTGCTAAAATGCAAGCCTTTAGAGATGAAGATGGGCTTCTGAGAATAAGAACCAAGTTGGCTGACAGTTATGAGAAGGAATATTTCAAGTTCCCAATTCTCTTACCTGCCAATGATGTTGTAGTGAAATTTATTCGAGAAGAGCATGTGAAAGCAATGCATGCAGGTTCTTCAATATTACGTGCAGGCCTTAGAGAGAAATTTTGGATAATTAGAGCCAAAAGATTAGTAAAGCAAGTTCTTTCTGAGTGTGTGATTTGCAAACGTTATAAAGCTAAGCATGTTGAAGTGCCCTTTGCTCCGCTGCCTAGAGATAGAGTTACTCAGACAAAGGTATTTGAAGTAACAGGTGCAGACTATGCAGGTCCTCTTTATCTTAAATCAAAAGCAAAGGCCTGGATTGTTTTGTTTACCTGTGCTGTCTACCGGGCAGTGCATTTTGAACTAGTTCAATCACTCACTACTGATACCTTCATTCAAGCCTTGAGAAGATTCATTGCGAGAAGAGGCAGAATTTCAGTACTTTACAGTGACAATGGTACTAACTTTGTAGGAACAAATAATGCACTAAGAACATTAGATTGGGATAAAATTGTGGTGTACTGAACTGCCCAGAAAATCATTCCACCCACAGCAGCATTGTGGGGTGGATGGTGGGAACGTATTGTGAGAATGCTCAAAGAGCTTCTACGTCGAGTTTTAGGGAAATCTACTGTAAATTATGAAGAACTCCTGACCATTGTATGTGATTGTGAGTCAATAATCAATGCCAGGCCTTTGACATACATACACGAAGATCCAAATGAATTGCTGCCTTTGTCCCCAGCAATGTTCATTCACGGAAATAGCAACTGTGAAACTCCTGATTTGGATCAAGTAGATCGATCTTCATTGGTAAAACGCACCAAATACTTGCAGAAGTTGCGTGAAGATCCGAGATAAAAGTTTAAAAATGAATATCTTGCTCTTCTGGTCCACAGAGAGACAAGGAGAAATGATGCTGTAGAAGTGGGCGATGTTGTGCTGATTAGGCATGACAATGTGCGACGAATTAACTGGCCTCTTGGTGTTGTCTTGGAGGTTTATCCTGGCAAGGATGGAGTTCCCAGAGTAGCTAGAATTAGAACCTCCCATGGTGAGAGGATTCGTCCCTTTCAAAGGCTATATCCATTGGAAGTATCAGCTAAAACTGAAATTGGTGTTTTAAAGGCCTTAGGAAAAGGCAGCCTACCTGTTGAGAAAACTCCTGAATCATCTACTAACCATGTTTCGGATTCACCAACTGATTATGTTCCCGATTCTCCTGTTGAAAGTATTGATAATTCTGAGGAAAAATCCCCAACCAAAACCAGATTGGGAAGGACCATAAAAATTCCTCGCAAATTGGACTTGTGAACTTCTTTTCAAATTTTAGGAGGAATTAAGTGTCATATATATCTATACAATGTATTGCATGATTAAAGTTTAATTTATTTTAGATTGCAAAGATCAGTTTCACTTTGCAAGGTGGGAGTATGTAACAAGCTGTAAATTATTTTCAAACCGTCCAATTATATCCAAGAAATTATCGTTTTGTTTTAATTTAGCTTGTGCTGTATGGCAACATTGTGTACTTTGTATTCTTTTTTGGATTGTTCTTTACCGTTAATAAAGAGAGCTGTGATATAAAATCAAGCTAAGTATTTGTATTTTAAAAGATATTATTATATTTTATGAACATATCGCTGATCTGGGGATCCCTTGGATCATTTGAGTGAAGAAAACGGCGTCCGCAACCATAATTTAATTGTCATTGTTTACAGGTACTCTATCCCATAAATAAGATGTTTATGTTTTTGCAGGGTTTTCTTTTAAATTTAATAAAATATGCACATATGTTCCGAATATTTAATATTTACACAAGCACACGAACGTTGAGTGATGTTTGCTGTTGTTAAAATTTGTTTAATACGGTCTTGATATTTGAGTTTTTTGAACGTTGTGGCCGTAGTTAATATTTCGAATTTCATTCACAATTAATGTCCATTTCCTAAAAGGACTGATACGCGTTATTATCGCCAGTGTTTAAAGTTTTCACATTTGTATGGAGAAAAGGCTACAAGATCAAGTAACTTCCCGGACATTTGACATTATTTAAAAGACAGAAGTCAACCAGGAATCCCAAGTCACATTTTACATTCAGTTGCTCCAGGTTATATGATAAAAAAATGGACGATACTTTTAAAAATACATATCGTAACGTAAAAATCTAAGTGATAGTGATAGCTATATAAACATACTATGAAGAAACACAAGGGCTATTAGAGATGGATCACGTAATTTTGAGCCTCGGTCAAGTGACGAGGATGACATTTGAGCTGGCATTACTTCTCCAAGTTACCAGACCTTGCTAACGATATAACTTTGAACCTCGAGAGATTTAACGTGCATTGGCCCCCTTTACCGGTGATTCTTCAGTGGTACCTGGGCTCGAACCCGTGAGTCGCTGCCCACGGATTCTGGATGATTACCACTAGGCTACTGTGAGAACACGAATGCTAATGAAGGTAAAATGTTATTTTAATGCATTGTGTGGTGATTATTTTCGAAATCAAGTCAAAATAGCGCCTAATAGAGTTTTCAAGATAAAGAAAATTTCGATCGCTAATTTTGCGTACAAAAAGAAGGGTAGCAAATTTAAGAAGAACGTAATGCTCCGTTAGCATCAAAAATTAAACCTAGATAAGTGGCGCGCGAAAATAAAATTCAATTTAACGCGGAGATGGCAGTGACCATTACATAAATTCATATTAAATAAAATACGAAAAGTTGCAATAAGACATTAACGTCAGGTAATGAAATATTTGACACAATCTACAAATTGCCAGCTGAGGGCGTAGTTGGTTTGTCACTGGCCGTCGGTACCCAAGTTTGCTTGTTCGCCCCGGCTAAAGTTGTTGGGTTTTCATGATGCAGAAAATCGACAGTGGCCATGTCGCATGATTAGGCGGCATGAAAAATATCCATTGAGTGCCCGTTTGGCTTTAATGCTTTCGGAAAAATTAAATTCCTAAGTATAAATTTCGCATCGGCAGAGCTCAGGTATCTGCCCCTGGGAAAGAAACTGGGCAATTGGTATCGCCTATATGCCGCAATAAAAAGTGATACCAGCTCCTAGGAAATGTACTAGGTCTGCAAATGTAGAGTTACCAAAGCACATCCTCATTAGAGGGAAAAAAATCTCCAAATTTGGTCATCTTTCTGCTATATACGCGACTGCGCACAAATACCAATCCATCATAAATAGCTATAGATCAGACCCTAGTTAATCCACCTGATTTCGTGAAAAAACTTTTTAGTTTTTTCAAACCAAGTTTATACTCATTAAGTTACTAAAGCAAAAAAAATTTTTGTTTCATTACGCGACTGCCACAAATACCAATCCATCATAAAATAGCTATAGATCAGAAGTTAATCCACCTGATTTCGTGAAAAATTTTAAACAAAGTTAGAAACCTATGCACGCAATCTGCTTGCTTAAGATTTAGCACAAGTTTGCCATTTTGAAAATCGTGGATTTTCCCTTGGCGACAAAAAAAAAAGGACTCAACCAGGATGTTCGTGAGTGTCACGAGTTTTAATAATATGACGGACCAAGTCTTTCCGACTAAAATTTTAATAAAACCAAAAAGGTAACAGAAGTTATTGTGGGTTTCGATGTAAACAAGTTATTACCCACGTCAGCAATACTCAAATCTTTCAGCTTCTCCGACCATATATAGTCCGGTTGGCAGGTGCGCACGCAGGCATCTTCACGCATACGTCATACTCGCAGTCATCATTACGCAGGCGTCAACATCCCGCCCGGCCTTGCTATGTCCACATGCAAGAACTTAACAATTTGTATCTTAACAAAAATACGCAATAAATTTTAAACATGAATTAATACTAATAAATATTAAGTGAATATCAAATTTCAGCAGAGAGAATTAGCTTAAGTTCTCAAATAATAAATACATAATAATACATAGTAAATAATTTGATACACGAGAATACCAAAAATTCTAACAATAAATTCCAAGTTAATAATATCATAAATAACCATACACATTTAATTTTCAATAGGCAGTATGCTCAACCTATTGATAGACCTTTTATAAATACCTTTACCAGTTTTAATATCTACAACTCTAACTTTCTTATCTTTCCCCATGTATATTTTAACAACACGTCCCAATAACCATTTACAAGGAGGAAGATTTTCTTCTCTTATTAAAACCATATCTCCCAATTTGAGATTTTCTTTATTAACAATCCATTTCTTTCGTTGTTGCAGACTATTTAAATATGAAAGGCTCCACCTTTTCCAGATCGTTTGAACTGATTTAGTTATTCTCTGCCAAACATTTAAACGATTTGATTCGCATTGCAACAGAGACGGTTCCACTATAGCTGTGATCGGTCTCCCGATTAAAAAGTGAGCTGGGGTTAAAACCTCCAAATCATCTACGTCAGATGAAAGTGGCGTAAGAGGTCGAGAGTTCAAAATTGCTTCAATTTGCGTTATTAAAGTCAATAATTCTTCATAACTAAATTTTGAGTTTCCTGCAACGCGTTTAAAATGATATTTTAAAGATTTTATATTAGCCTCCCATAGACCTCCCCAGTTTGGGCTTCTAGGGGAATAAATGACCATTCAATGCCTTCTTCTGCGAAAAACGCAAATAAAGACTCTTCTCTATCTCTTACTAACTTAGACAAAGCTTTTATTTCTCGATTAGCGCCTATCATGTTAGTACCATTATCCGAAAATATTTTATGACACTTACCCCTTCTTGAAATAAATCTTTTCAATGCAGCAATTAAAGCTTGCGAAGTTAAGTCGCTGATTATCTCTAAGTGAATGGCCTTTGTTACAAGGCAAATAAATATACAAACATAAACTTTAATTTCAGGACCTTTCCTCTGATATTTATTTTTGATAAAGAAGGGTCCACACAAATCAATTCCAGTTGAATTAAAGACCTTATCGGGAGTTATTCTTTCTTTTGGCAAATCGCCCATTTTTTGAGAACAAATTTTAGGATTAAATTTAAAGCAAATTACACAGTTATGCACAACTTTTCTGCAAATATTTCGCCCGTGAATTGGCCAATATTTAAGTCTAACCTGATAAAGTAAATGTTGGGGCCCAAGATGAAAATATTTCTCATGGTAGTATTTAACAATAATTATAGTTAGTTTACTTTTCGCAGGAAGCAATATAGGATGTTTACTCGAATAAGGAAGTCGAGAGTGTTTCAGTCTTCCACCTACTCTAATGATTCCCTTATCATCTAAAAATGGGGATAAATTTAAAATCTTACTTTTATTACAAATGTCATCACCATTTTGCATAGCTCTAATTTCCTTATAGAATGAGCTAAGCTGTACTTGTTTCATTAAATAAATTTCTGCTTCTTTCATCTCATCTGAAGTAAGAGGTCCCGTTTTCTTGTTAGTTGGATTTCTAATGTTAAATAGAAACCTGTAAAGAAAACTTAACACTCGAACGATAGTTAGAAACTTATTACTACGAGAAAGTAAATGATCAAAAAATGTTTGATTAAAGTTTAAAGTCAATACAGTATGTTCTTTAGAGTCCTTTGATTTTAGTTCAGGCAAATAATCTACTTCATTCAGTTCCGGGCACTCAGAGACAGTTTTGGGGAGTTCGTCAGTTCTTAGGAAGGCTGGACCAGTCCACCATTTGTTGTTGGAAATAAGTGTATCAACACTAAGTCCCCTAGACAAGAAATCTGAGGGATTGTCTTGTCCTGAGCAATGAAACCAAGAATCAGGATCAGTTAGCTCGGAGATCTCCTGCACTCTGTTAGCCACGAATTGTTTCCATCTTTTAGAAGAGCCTTTAATCCAGAATAGGACTATTTTGGAGTCTGTCCAATGGAACACTTTGCACTCCTTTTTCTTGCGGACGATTTCTTGAACCCTTGAACTCAATCGAGCTGCTACTAAAGCTCCCAGGAGCTCAAGTCGAGGCAAAGTAACTGCTTTCAGGGGTGCCACCCTCGTTTTTGAAGCGATGAGATTTACGAGCACTTCATTTTGTTTTCTTACTTTCACGTAAGCTGCTGCACCATAAGCGAGTTTAGAGGCATCGCAGAATATGTGAATTTCAATGAGGTCACTTACCTCATCATTCGTTGAATCAAGAACTAACCTTGGAATTCTAAGATTATCTAATAGGGGCAGTTCTTTACACCAAATTAACCACTTTTCCTTTACCTTTGGGGGTAAAATTTCATCCCAAGTTACTTTTTTTTATCCAAAGTTCTTGTATGAGACATTTTATTCTTATAGTAAAGGGTGAGAGCAATCCCAGGGGATCAAATATCTTCCCTATTGTTTGTAACATAAATCTTTTAGTATTTTCGTTTATCGAAACGAATTCCAGCAAACCTTTAGTATCCAACGTCAGACAGTCATCTAGAGTTTGCCAAGCCATGCCTAACACTTTTGTTTTGTTTGTTCCTAACCTGATGGATGCATCCATAGGATGTGTGTCGAAACCTTCAGCCGCCCACTGAGCCATTAAAACGGTATCATTGCTGATCCATTTTCGCATCTCCATCCCTGCTTCTTTCATAATATTCTTAGCGTGGCGAGACATGAAAAGAGCTTCCTCTCGAGTATCCTGTCCCGTAATCCAATCATCCACATACATGAAAGAATCTAAATGTTGTACAGTTATGGGATGAATTTCGTTATATTTCTCAATGTGATATTTGATTGTTGCTGCTAGTAGAAATGGACTAGAATTAACTCCAAATATCACCCTGTTAAATCTATAAACTTGCAAAGTGAGCTTTTCCCCAATACGTGGATTACTATCTGTCCATAAAAACCGTACAAAATCTTTATGTTTATCCGCCAAGCAAATTTGAAGAAAAGCCTGACGAATATCCGATGATATTGCAACTCGATTTAGCCTGAAATTAATTAAAACATCTAAAAAGATTAGGATTCAAATTAGGTCCAGGCCACAAGCAATCGTTCAGTGATAGTTCGTTAGCTTGGTGTGAAGCTGCATCAAAAACAATACGAGTAGAAGTAGTAACACGACCCTCCTTTTTTATCGCTTGGTGTGGTAAGTAATACATTGGTTTGTGTACATTAATTTCAGTATCATTGACCTTTTCTATGATTCCTTGATTCAAATAATCTTGAATCGTTTCTTTGTATTGAGTGTAAAGGGTTTTATCTCTTCGTAACCTTCCCCATAAACTCTGGAAACGTTGCTTTGCCACAGAAATGTTATTCGACAATTCGTTCCAATGTTTACGAAAAGGTAATTCAACCACATACCGATTATTATTATATTGTACAGTTTCCTTAAAAATATTCATAGCTTGGTCATCTTTCCGATAGCAAGGGTCATCTTTTATGCCAAGGGATTCGAGCTCAAAAAACAGCTTTAATGTATCATCAACCGAATCATTATCTTTAAGAAAGTAACATGAGAAGTTATTAGTATTGGTTCCCTGGAGTCGTCCTCCAGCAATCCATCCAAATTCAGTTTCCCTAAACAACAATTCTTTATTTACTTTATATACGTTATCTTTAATTATTCTAAAGAAAATATCCGCATTCAGTAAAGCGTGAATTTCCTTAGCTTCGTAAAAATAGGGATCTGATAATTCTAAAAATTCAGGAATTTTTATTTCCGAAACATCTAACGTAACACTTGGTGTCAACCCGGTAATTTTTTCAGTCACAAAAATTCTACGTTTTCTCTAAAAGTACCACTTTTATTAGAAATTAAAGTATTAGTTTTTCCCTTTAAGTTTTGTTTTAATGAATTGAGTCCTGAAACTGAGGAATTTATCTTTTCTATTGCAATACCAAGAAAATCACACATTTTTCTGGATATAATATTAATGTTAGACGCTGAGTCAAAAATGACGGGACATTTTAGTTCTCGGCCTTCATTATTTCGTAAGAAAACGCTACCAGTCGATATTAACACGTTCTTTCTATGTTGAGAAGCAGTGCTACTCAAAACTGTGTTCTGTGTGGAAGAATCCACCACATTCGATTCCCGGTCCTCCGGGTTAGTTAGTACTGGAAGTTCGGCAGAGGGAATAACCCATTTTTTTCGGTCATCTATTGCCGCAGTACAGAGGGAGCGAGAATGTTTTTGCCACATGGGCACACATACGTCGAAGTACATTGCATCCTTTTGTGGTTTTTTCGCAAACACAGTTCACATAACTTATGCAGACGGACTAAATCTAATCGTTTTTCGGGGTTCAATTCTAGAAACCTTTTGCATCGAAATATCGGATGCAAAGTTTTATCCTTACAAACTATGCAACTCTTGTTTTCAACAGATCGATTCATTAAAAGGTTGGTTTTTGTCTTAAAGGATAAGTTAGATTTTCTTAATATCGTTTTTGTTTCGACAATACAATTTTTATCTACGGATAAAAAATGGTTTCGCGTTGTTCTAAAAATGCAATAAATTCATCAAATGTGGGAACATCTTTTGCTTTTAAACTCAGTTCGAAATTTTTTTCGTGATTCATTATCCAATTTCTTTAGCATAATATTTAATAAAAATACATTAAATAAATTATTTTGCTCATAGTTTAGTAATTTTAGAGCCCGTAAGTTTTTTTTTAATGCAATCAATCATTTCACGAATTTCTTTCGGATTCTCACGTTCTATCTTCTTAAAATTTAATATTTGTTGCACATGAATATCGACAATCAATCTTTTGTTATCATATCGGGATTCGAGTGCTTCATACAACGAAGAAAATGTATCGAAAGTGGAGGCAAATTCTTTAACTTCATTTGATAGACAGGAATTCAAATAATACAATTTCTGTGACTGAGTCAGTTGTTCGTTAGTTGTAATTAAATCGTCAAATTGGGATTTAAAGTTACTAAATTGTTCATATTTTCCCGAAAAGGTGGGAAGTATTATAGGTGGAATTTTTGTTTGAGCAAAAGTTCCGTTTTCGTATTTGTTTTTTTTTTCAACTGCAGTCACAGACAATGATACATTAATTGAGTTAATCAATTTTTTAACTCTTACCTCCAAATCGTCCAGACGTGTTTCACATTTGTATAAATCTTCTTCGAATTCCGCTTCTTCTGTTGGGTTTGCGGTTTCTAATCCAAAAGTAGCTCCTTCAATTCTTCAATTTTCCTCTGGAGTTGGTCAATTTTCTTGAGTTTGACCACCAGCTCGGTGATGTCAACATGTTCGAACACGTTGTCCATGAAGGTTGATATTCTAGTAATACTTCCTTTTAAGGAAGTTTTAGCTTTGTTTAATTTTAAAATATCCATCGCGCTTTAGTTCGTGACTCACGGGCCGACAGGACCAAAAAATGTTCGTGAGTGTCACGAGTTTTAATAATATGACGGACCAAGTCTTTCCGACTAAAATTTTAATAAAACCAAAAAGGTAACAGAAGTTATTGTGGGTTTCGATGTAAACAAGTTATTACCCAGCGTCAGCAATACTCAAATCTTTCAGCTTCTCCGACCATATAGTCCGGTTGGCAGGTGCGCACGCATGGCATCTTCACGCAAATATCGCAGTTTACTAATATATGTGTGATATTTTTACTGTTCATGACAATGTATGCAACGACTTTCATTTGAATACTTTTCATGATTGACATGAATTGAAAGAAGCACCCCCAAATTTTAAGGAATGCATCTATTCGGATAAGAAAGGGTGTTTTTTTAGAGGTATAGAACTTTAAACTGCAATAAAACAACGATGTATTATTCGATTGACATGAATTCTTTTTTATTCGGAAGATAATCTTGTGGCATTACATTTTAAATATGATTTCTGGCATAGGACTGCCACGGCTGGCTCGGATGTAGTCCAATCTGGACGTCCAATTTTCGATGACTTTTTCCAACATTTGTGGCCGTATATCGGCAATAACACGGCGAATATTGTTTTCCAAATGGTCAAGCGTTTGTGGATTATCCGCATAGACCAATGACTTTACATAGCCCCACAGAAAATAGTCTAGCGGTGTTAAATCAGAAGATCTTGAAGGCCAATTCACAGGTCCAAAACGTGAAATTAGGCGGTCACCAAACATGTCTTTCAATAAATCGATTGTGGCACGAGCTGTGTGACATGTTGCGCCGTCTTGTTGTAACCACAGCTCCTGGACATCATGATTGTTCAATTCAGGAATGAAAAAGTTAGTAATCATGGCTCTATACCGATCACCATTGACTGTAACGTTGTGGCCTTCATCGTTTTTGAAGAAATACGGACCAATGATTCCACCAGCCCATAAAGCGCACCAAACAATCAGTTTTTCTGGATGTAACGGTGTTTCGACATACACTTATGGATTAGTTTCACTCCAAATGCGGCAGTTTTGTTTGTTGACGTAGCCATTCAACCAGAAGTGCGCTTCATCGCTAAACAAAATTCGCTTATGAAAATCGGGAACAACGGCAATCTCGTTTTGGGCCCATTCGACGAATCTAGTTCAGGCGTGAGTCTATTCATGATGAATTGCCAAACCAAACTGAGAATAAATCACTTGACAGCTGTTAAATCGGTCGCCATCTTGGAAAGTAATACCAACTTAAACTTCTATACCTGAAAAAAAAACACTCTTTATAATCAATGTCTGGGTTTGCAATAACCCGATAAAGTAGTCGCCGACCCATTGCCACTATAATCGATAAGTACATTTGGTTTGGGGCACTGAAATTTTGAAACTTATAGGTCGACAAATTCTCCTTCATATCGAAGAAATATTAATAATTTCTTTCACGAATTCTAATAGTTATCTAATTTTATAAACAAGCTAATCATTAGTAATCTCTACCTAAATCTGTGTTTATTGAGGGGGAGATGGGATTTATATATATATATATATATATATATATATATATATATATATATATATATATATATATATATAACCCTACCATTATATAGATGGATTTTGTAAACTTTCACATCAGCGCATTTTCATTAGGTTTCTCCAAGACTAAGTTCATGTAGAAATTCGAAGAATGACTATGATTGAAAATTGGGTCGCTAATATTGAAAGTTTGAGAAGCACTGATATAATGTGAACGGCAGCATTTCTCTATCGTTATTTTCACTCATTGTCAGTTTTATTCTGTCATTGATAATAGTTGTTACACTAGCAACACACACACAGTGGAAAGTAGCGAATTTATGCACGAAAAGATTTCTAATGAATTTATAACACTAGTATACTGGAAATCCATTCATTTTTATCTAAATGAAAAAATCGGGAGATTTTTGCAAAATAGAAAGATTTACTATTTCAAAATAAATCCCTACTTGATGTTAAGAGAGCTTTTATAAGAGAATGAATTTTTATCTGTATAATGTAGAAAATGAGGTTTCACACTTATTTTTAATGAGACCGATTGATTAATATTTTGAAGCTACATAAGGGTTATAATTTGTGAGATAAATATCTTTAAATGCATTTATAATTCCTTTTTTAAAGAACAAATGTAAGGGAAAGGATCAACGAGTATTTCTTTTCTCATTGCTATCTATATTAATATATTTTTCCTATTTATTGCTAATTAAAGCATTTTAAAGATAATTTTATAACTTTTTGTATTGAATAATGAATGTTATGTGAGGCGATTAGTACTGCAGAGGTGAAATAAAATAATTTCCAATAAAATAAATGTTTTACATCCCAACTGATAAAACACTCGATTGATCACAACTGGAAAATAAATGTTTATATTTAATTAAGAATTATTTGATTAATTTACGGAAATTTCATCCACTCATTAATCACTCGATCAGAAATATCGATGGACAAATGACGAGGATGATATTTGCACTGGTATCACACACCATATCAACGTGAAAACTTTGATATCCAGTAGATTCAACCCCTCTGTAAGGTGGATACCCCAGGACTCAAAAGTACAACTTGACAAAAAGAACGTCTGCCAAGAGCAAACGCCGCTGACCATTCTGCTGTAGTGGCCACACACCTCGCCTCCGTGAGGACAGCACCACGGAAAAGACGAACATGAGAAAGTAGAACTTCATCAATGTATCGTTGGCCTGTCATAGTCCCATTCGCAACCCCATGTAGGCGCGTGCGGCCATTGATCATGATGCCGGCCCACACCATGATACTGCATGTCGGATATCGGTCCTTTTCCTGGATATTTTCTGGACGATAAGCAGTACCACTCTCGCGCCAGATCAGTTGGCGTCTACAATCCGATGACAGACTGATCCTACTCGCATCTGAGAATAGTACGCATGACCAGTTCTGTTCAGTCCAATTGTGATGCTCACGACACCATTGCAAACGGGCAGTACGGTGCTGTCTGGTCAATGGGACACACACAACAGGTCTGCGTGCGTATAGTCCTCCCCTCAAACGTCTGGCAACAGTTTTTCGGGAGATCTGCTTTCCTGAGGCAGCAAGAAACTGATTTGCCACCTGCTGAGCTGTGGTGCGCCTGTTCCTTTTTGCTGATAGGACGATATATCTGTCTTCTGCAGGCGTCGTACTTCTAACAAGACCTCCCCCGTGCCGTCTACTACACATTCCAGTAGTTTTAAATGACTCCCACAGCCGTAAAACAACGCTGTGAGCGATGTCGAACTCCCTGGCAACATCTGTTATTTTTCGCCCTTCTTCGATCTTTCCAATAATTCGGCCACGCATAAAATCATCTATGTGATGTCGGGAAGACATGCCAAAAATTTTAAGTTCGTCTATTAAATCTTTCCTGTAAAACTTTGACTTGAAACAACAACTGTCAACACGCGTCAAAACCTTTAAAGCTCTTATGAACGCTATCACGTGATGAACAGACGTGGAAAAAAATTTGCATACTCATACTTCTTCTTACTAATATCCCGCACTTATTCTAATTTTCCACATTTTGCTTCCTTTCATTTTGTGGTTGCTATGGATGATAGTGTTATTTGTCCTTAGCAATTGTCCAGCATTGTATTACAATCACATGAAGATGAGGGAACCGAATTAAATTTGATAAAATAGTTTTTACCTGTGAGGAATTATGTTATTTTGTAATCTGTATAAAAGTAACAGCCTGGCAATCTCTTATTAATGGTTGGAAAAAATTTATTTTTGTTAAGATCCCTTTATTTGAAATGAGATATTCTTGGTTCCAAGACTACACCATTTTTCTTTCGTAATCTTCTTGTTAAGGGATTAAGGAACATTGACGGCAATGTGAATGTCACGCTTGATGGAAGCCAGTTTAATTGTGCAATTTGAGATCAATCATGGCGTTGTAAACGAGAATTTCATCTTATTAATATGAGCTTGAAAATTTTTTAGCTCTTCCTCATATTCGAGTGACTAAGTGTTTATTAACGTCGGAATATGAAACAACTAACAGGCTGTTAGTGACGGACTTAGTAATTTTGAACTTTGGTCCAGTGACGTGTGCGATACTTGAATATATATTCCTCTACAGAACCAGCCTAGGAAAACTAGGCTTCTTCAGTTGTGACGTAACCTTATCCCCCTTCCTAGCTTCCACTCCGCGCCAAGGAGAAAACTTTGAGCCCTGACAAATTAAACGTCCCTCAACCCGGCAAAGCGAATCTTTAGTAGTCCCTACCCTCAAACCCAGAACTCGACAGAAACAACTACGACCATAACGATTTGCATAAAGTGACCATGAAGGAAGATTGAGGTAGGGTTTTTACATAATTTGTGAAAAATGCGAAACAATTCACCTTTCCAGGGTGCTGAGCAGAAAATGAATACAAATCTAGACTTTATGTATAATTTTCACACATTAGCGCAATTTCATTATATAAAATTATTTTTTTCTTTCTGATCCAGATTAGTTCCAGTTTCAGGCATTTATTTCAAAACGTATTTAATTATATAAATTGGTATATGTTTTTAAGATATATATTTCTCCAGGAAAACAATTTTTGCTTCAAAGCTCACTAAGTGAAAGATACTGCTATTTAAATAAGCTATTAAACATTTTTGCTCAATATGGAAAAAGGTGAGGCAGATTGAAATAAATGGCATAGGAGTGGGAAATATTTTAAGCACAGCCCTACACACACCCAATGCGGAAACAAAGAGAGAGAAAAAAATTTGTCCTCGTTTTATAATCGTGCTTTAACAATGAAAAGAGGATATGGTACATCCAGTTCCACGACATCTGTCTGGGTAATGTTAAATCATGGTCTTGTCATTAATTATTTTTTTTTTAAGTTTTTAAGTCAGAAATAATTTTTTCCCCAGGAATTTAAGACCTTATGGATTGTGTCAGTACAGTATAAAGGTTATTTTTCACTCAAGAGGGAGGGTGCAACTCACCCCACAAGGGTTTAGCTTAGAGTTACAGAAAGAGAACTGGCATGATGGGAAGACTAGCAGTAGAGGATATCAGGCAGTATAAATGGCTTATTATGCTTTTTTTTTTTTACCCCGGAAGACCGAGCACATCTAGCGAAGGCTTAAAAGTTTGAGAAAACTCGGTCTCCCGGGAAAGCCACCGCTCCAGCAGTAGACGCTGCATAACTCTAGTATATAATCCAACGTAGTTTGATTTCGCGTTGCTGAATAAATATCGTATTCTACTTCTTCAACAGTATTATTTATAGTGGATTTTGTTATAACGAAAAAAAGCCATAGCACAAGTCAGTAGCGCACACAGGAATTTTTCAAAGGGGGTCTGGGGTCGAAAGTTCGCCATTCTTGTATCATTCTCCTTTTGATTTTGTTGGTTTTCGGGAACAGAACACAGTAAAAAACTAATTATTGAATAAATAATTAGCATTAATTAATAAAATTAATCATTAATAACAAATAATTAAATTTTATGTATATACTTTAATAATCAATCGGAAAAATCAAGGGCTTTGGGGGGTCCAGACCCCCCCCCTTTTGTGTGCGCCACTGGCACAAGTTCGATACCGGATTTGATGCATTGGTACTTGATACGGGATGAAAGTTTGAAAAGTAAAATACCAGCTTATACACAGTGGGTTGGGTTCACTCCCCCTCCATACACCAACAGATTCCTTAATTTTTAGTGTAGAGATTAGAGAATACCCCTCGACACTTCCTTCTGTTTTTTAGAATGTTGTCCCCTCCCCTACACAAGACGGGTCTGTGTACGCCAATGGACTTAGATGTCTTAATCATAGTTTAGAAGGTCTGTTGCCAATAGGCCTATGTTACTCTGAGTGCGACGTTAACAAGCAATTCATCACAATTTATATTTCATTGCGTGACACATTGCTGTCCTGATCAGGGAGGTCCAAATTAAAAGAGAGAGAGAGAGATACACCAAAGAAATAGTTTAGCGATTTCTTGAATGTATGTGATCTATCAAGTCCAGTGGCTGAGTGGTAGTATATCGCGCTTTCACACCACTGGTCCGGGTTTCAAATCTTGGGCTGGGCAAGGTTGACTCAGCCTTTCATCCTTTCATTGGCTCGATAAAAGAGCACAAAATTTGCTTGGGAACAATGGGGTTTTTGTGCCAGACTGATCACTTGACCGAAACATCTGCACATGCATCCCAGCGCCTGAGGTCACGTAAAATGGGATAGGCACAGTAGGCCTTGGTCCTAATGGGCTGTTGCACCTCTGAGTTCAGTTCAGTATGTGGCCTATACAAGCGTTAATATGATGTTCTCTCACTGGTAACTGTATCTGTTTTGCGATAGCGTTTGGAGTGTTCCTGATATTCCTGTTAGTGACCTTCCAAACAGTACACAAGTGGCTGGTACATTATTAACATCATCGAGAGAGTTTTATAAATTGTATGAAAATTATACAGGTGTGGTGGTGTCAGGGGCGTAGATACCGCCGTATCAGCAGCATCAATGATACAGGGCCCCCACGCTACAGGGGCCCCAACATGCGAAGGCAAACAATCCTAAAGTGTTAAAATGCCCCCAAACAGGGCCCACTCACGACTAGCTACGCCAATGAGTGGGGGTGCATACAATAATAACGCTGATTAGATGACTCTTAAAAGATGTTGATTCTAAACCTCTCTTAAAATGTACAATTGGTTTTAAAAATTGCCCGCAAAGAAACCTCGGACTGAAGATTATTTTGATAAGATTTATATTTTTTTCTAAGGAGCAATAAGAAATATTGATACTGATAATTAACAAAGTTCCCACACACATTTGCAACCATGCCAAGAGATAAAAATGCTAATGATATGGCATGTGGAGAGAAAAAAATGTATGAGAAATAATCGAGTTTTTTTCAATAAATAAATATTTTTTGTTCATAATTCATGAAAAATAAAAATATTGAGCAGAGTTAACTAAAATATTTGACTAAAAGCATGGATGATGAAATGAAAAAAATCCATTAATGTATTCAAGTACAAAATTTTAAAATTGAAATTTGAAAATATTACGATTAATTTGTTGCAAGTTTGATTCAAGAACAATTTCTCTTTCTTAGCGATGTAAATACTCAAAATACATTCCAATAAAACGTTTCCTAATCAGTGGCGCACACAAGGCGGGGGGGAAGGTCCTCGTGTCCGGTCCCCCTCATAGACCTCGATTTTTTTCGATTGATTATAATTCTATGTATATAATATGTAAAATTTACTTAAGTATTTGTTATTAATAGTTAATTTTATTAAGTAAGTATTTTATTTATTCAATAATTAATTTTTTACTGCCCCCCCGAAAATCGACACAATCAAAATAATATGTTGGGGGACGTATTGGAGCAATGTACAAGAACGGTAGACTTTTGATCCTGAACCGCCTCCTTGAAAAATTCCTGTGTTCCTAACTGTTCCTAATGTTTACTGAATTCAAAATTAAGAATTCGTAAATTAATCTAGTATATTAGCTCTTAAGGGGATTCGATACCCTAAAAATGACCAACATGCAGTTTTTTTAAAAAATTATTTAGTCATATTTTTTGCATTATTATCTTTCGATCGGTGTGTCAATTATGTAAGAAAATTAAAAGCAGGAAAAAACTTCAATTCAAAAACGTAAGCAAACAAATTAAGCAATTCGACCACGTCCCCTTTTTGGATAAAAAGCTAAAAAAACCCTTTTGAAAGAAAGCTATTTTAGAAAGGGAAATAACTATAAAAAAACATGTGCTACACACAAAGCAGGATATTTATGAGGCATTACAATAATGCAATTTTTTTTTTCTTCGGGAAATGTGTGCATTTATAATTTTTGAATTTTAAGACATTTTATATTAATAATTTCCTAATTTCTCTCAGTTCTTGTTCATCATATATTATTCACACAAGTATAATATTTCAACATTATGTGAAGAAAAAAACTAAAATTTCTTTCATGACTGAAAAAAGTTTTTTGTTTTAAACATTTCCTTGAATTCAATTAATACTCTCTTAAAATTGATCATTTATAAAAAAAAAAAAAAAAAAAAAAAAAATATGGGTTGAAATGACATTAAGGTATCCGACTACCCTAAAATCCTCATTTTTTTGAAAAATTGGCAAATTTTTCTTTTATGGTTTTATTTTATAGGTCATCTTATTATCTTAATAAAAATATACAAAGTTTTTTATTTTTCATTCACCCGAACAAAAACTGCAGGTGTTTTAGTAAAAGCAGATGTCATAACTTTACACAAGATGTCAAACTTTAAAATGCGTTGTACTCGAAATGTGTGTTTTTTTTCGAAAAGATCAAACAGGGACGGCGATTGCTCAAAAAGTTTTTTGAAATAATTTGCTAAAATTTTGTATGTATGTTCTGTATAACAGTGGAAGTGCTTTGATCTTCAGATTTTTCAATCGCTGCTTTATTACAAAATTTACAGTCCTTTATGTGAATATAATCGCTGTTTTTTTAAGCAACTTCATACAGTACCTACGATAAAGTGCTCTAGTTTTTGTAAAAATTAAAAAGCTCTTATCCTGAAGGTCATCTCAAACATGAATAACAAAGTAACACATCAAAATTGAAAAATTGAGAATTTGTTCATAAAATTTTTGTACAGAGCGGGCCCCGTTTATGTAATTTTTTGTATATTTTCACCGGTTTTTTCCCATTTTAATAATAATGATTTTTTTTTTCATTTTTCAATTTTAGAATTTTTTCCTTAAAACATACTAAATAAATCTAAAAATCACAAAAAAATCCCCATATCTCTATTTTTTCAAAAAAAAAAAAAGTTGTCGGAAGTTATCGGATACCTTAAAATGCAATTCTTTTAAAGAAAAATATATAGCAAATGTTTTAAAGTGGTGTCTTAAGTTTATTTAAGCTTATTATAATTATTATTTCAGAATTATAAACCTTAAAAACTGTTTTTTTTTCGATACATTAGTGCATTGAAAATGCTGCTCCTTCCACAATTATTTACCAATCACTTCCGTTTTTTCCTTGTGTATTATATATAATACATGTAACAGTAAACTGAATACCTTTTTTTTAAAAAAATTTAATATGTAGGAGATATTGTCTTTTTCGTTGAAACATTTTTTATACTCCATAAATAATTAAGTTAGTTATTGTAAAATCAATCTCTCAAGTTGTTTAAAATAATTTTAAGAATAATAAAAAAAAATTCAGGTAAAAAAATTACTAAATACAAAAGGAGTAAAAATTTAAAATTTTCTTAAAATACATTTAAAATTTTAAAATTGTGTGAATAATATATGAAAAATTTCATATCGTATCATTTTCTTGAATAGTAACATTAACTGAAATTCTAAAATATATTTTTTAAATACATAAATAAAAAAAAGTTGTTCAAAGGATCTCTTAAGTTCAGCCTTTTTAAATTTTTCATCTTTTTAAAAATAGTTTTGTTTCATTTCATTAGATGTCGCCACGAGCGCAACTAAACAACACTTTGAATCGGGAATGTGCCCGTTGAATGGAAGAGGGAACAGCAGAAGCAGACAAACAGTCTGCACGCACAGCTGTTCTGACTCACGGATTGGACAGCCAACAGGAAGAGTAGGGCTCTTCCAATACACACGCATATGGGATTCCCTGTGTGTTTTTTCTCTCGGATCGCATGGATTTAACTTCTTCAATTAGTGTGTTTCGTGAATTTTGACAGAGGCATTACAATAAAAAAGGTGAGATTCCTTTGCTTCATATATTTTAGTCTTAAGAATACTTTTAGATTTCGCGGGAAAAAACATTCTAAGAACGATTTAAAAAGTTTTATCTTCGTTCTTCGATAAGCAAAAATAAACTTTGTTTGGAAACGAGCAGACTGTAGTATGTAATGTGTTGTAAAATTATATTTTTTGTAATTCTTTCAGCTAAGAAGTTAAAGTTTTGAAATATTTTTGGATTTTTAAGAGTGTGTGAAGAGTGGTTTATATGAAAATTCTGGCATACGTGTTTTTTTATTATCGCGCTCTAACAAAAAAACTAGTTCTTTTTCTTGACCAAGACCCATTTTTAAAATTTTAGTTGTAAACATTTTGAGTATGTATGAAAAATGATTTTACGTTTGAAAGTAGAAAGCTGGAAATAGTTTTTCTCACTGTTATTTTTGTTTTTGCTATCAAGCACGCGCAGTTTTGTTATAACACATTTTAGAAAGTACAACAGAAAAATCTTGCTGGTTCTCATGTAATACATATTTTCCTATTGCAATTACTAAAAATTCATTAGACATTCTGTTCCACTTCTAACACTTGGAGTGGATATCCATTAGGTTTATGAGAAAAAATTTTTGAGTGTAGATTAATTCCTGCATCCATATGTTTATTATGGTATTTTAGTGAGTTTTTGAATTCTCCATGTTTTTAATCCAACCTCTTGGACACTAATAAAAGTCTGGAATTATCCAGCTTGCATATAGTAAACATCATGCATCATTTTAATGATGAAAAATTATTCAAAGTGTCTTCTAATTCATTGCGATTTCGCAGGGTTTTTTTTTTTTAAAAAAAAGATATTGTAACTTAATTTTTTTAGTAAAAAAATTCCTCAAACTGATTTTTTGATCCAATTTTTTACTCTTTTATTATAAAATGTACTTCAGTTGATGGTTGCGATTTATATTACATAGAAAGTGATAATTTAAAATAGAAATTGTATACTACTACTTTGGATTCAAATATATTACTGTGCAAAATTTAACTTATTTAAGATTGTACAGTTTGAATATAATTTTGTTGTGCTAATTTCTAGAATATTACTTTTTCTATCAACGTGACGATATTTCATTATAGAGTGTGTGAAAGATCTATTAAAATTTTCAGTTACATTGCTTCCCTTACAAATTGTCCCGATTTTTAATAATTCATCACACCGAAGTTACATTAATTTTAGAATTGTATAAAATATAGCATATATATATATATATATATATATATATATATATATATATATATATATATATATATATATAGATAATATAAAGGATTTTCGTCATTTAAGATTCGTGTTTGAAAGTAATGTTTTTGAAAATGCGCAATAATCATATATTTATAAAATTAGGAATCTTACTGATTTTACGTTTGAACTAAGACTAAATTTTCTTGTTGTTCATTTTCGATATCTATATTTAATTTAATAATCAAAGTTACACATTGATAATTTATAAGAATCTATAATCTATTCAAATAATAAATACAAAGTATTGTTTCTGAGTTCGATCTATTTTAGTGCATCTAAGCGGAGGTGAAAGAAAAGAAATTCTTTTTCGAAAGAAATTTCGAAAAAGAATATTAGAAGTGCTGATTTTGTGAAGGGAAGGGAAAATTTTTCAAAGTAGAGAAAGCCCGTGCAACGCCGGGCTAAGCGGAAGGGAAAGAAACAAAGAAGTCAAAATAATTTCGAAAAAGAAAAATGGAAGTGGTGATTTTGTGAAGGGAAGGGAAAGTTTATATAAAAGTAGAGAAAGCCCATGCAACGCCGGGCCATACAGCTTGTTTTACTATTAAATTAACACCCATTTTCTTATACTTAAGTTATTTAAATAATAAATACATGTATTGAAGACTAGTAAGTATAAAAAATCTGTATGCAATGTTTTTTTTAAAAAAAGGTGGATATCAATTTATATTCAATTATACCTTATTTGCTAAAAATCGATACAAAAGAAATTCTGTAAACCCTAGATTCCTGTGTTAAGAGGTGTAGTTTATATATGTATATATATATATATATATAAACCCAACTTTTTTTTTCAAACCATTTGATGGATTGCGTGGATTTAAAATTTATTTCAAATTAATGAGTTTTAAATTGGCAACACTGCGGATAATATTTCATTTAAATAGAAAAACTGAAAGCTGCTGTACATTCGAAATCGCGACCGCTCGAATAGTTCACTTTTTTAAAATGGCAACACACATCAAGCAACGTGAGAATGATAAATGAATACAAACGCTCGTAAAAGAGAAAATGTCTCGTAATAAATTCATTCCGCAACATGGAAACGAGTAATTTATCTCTTCAGAATCAGTGACACATGCGAACGAAAGATACTGGTCTCCTGTTATTTCTGAAATGAATCGATGTTGAATATTTAATATTTTGTAGAAAGAAACATCAAATTTAAACTTGATACAATTTGTTAATTTAAGTGCAGCCAGTATGTAGAGGAAATAAATTGGAAAATGTGACGGCTTGTTTTTTTTGTTAGTTTCAGAAATGCCAGTATTTTTAAAACTGTAAGGTACTATTGAGAAAGTAATTTTCTTTGGTAGACAAGTTTATATTAAAATGACAGAAAAAATATATTTTAATCATTCAGTAATCTATTTGTCTACGAATGATTAGCTGTCACGTCAAATATATAGGAAGATTACAAGAATATTCGGTCGCTTAACAGAAAGGCAGGGGCGTTGCTACCGCCGTATCAAACATAAGGGGCCTCCAAGCTACAGGGGCCCCAACATGCAACTACAATCAAATTAACAGGGCACCCATATCTATAAAAGGGCCCCGGAGGAATTTTGATACCGGGCTCCCTTCAGAGCTAGCTACGCCAGTGCAGAAAGGTCAATTTTCAATGCAAATCTGCCACGTAATGAATTGATGCATATCAAAACTTTCCAGCCTCAAACTAGCAAACATGTGGAGAGCCAGCTCAGGTCATCTTCTGGTTTCGAGGCGTGTTTGCGTATGGTTAGCATTGTAGGGAACCAGATGGAACACCCCAAGCTTTGGTTGCAAAGTGATGTGTACAGTGCGAAATCAATCACTAAATTGCATTTCTTTTAATAATTTTCTTGAAGAACAGAATTCAGTTTTGTAATCTTGTATCCCCAAAACGAGTTAGTTCCCTTCAGATTCATCTCCGTTTTGCTTAACATCTCTAAATTGTGCATCTTGGTTGTATTTTGTGCATTATTCGTATAGTTAACAGTATTAAAGCGTTAGGGCTCTATGTACGGAATTATATATGTTGATT
Organism: Trichonephila clavipes; assembly: GCA_019973935.1. Classification (NCBI taxonomy): domain Eukaryota; kingdom Metazoa; phylum Arthropoda; class Arachnida; order Araneae; family Nephilidae; genus Trichonephila; species Trichonephila clavipes. The sequence goes on along the minus strand of BMAU01003040.1, from coordinate 112,199 downwards.
TTTTCAGTCAAATTTTCTGGAATGTAGATTATAAAAGGCTGGGGGACTCTCTCTGGGCCTCCTGAGAAGGGGCGGACCATCCAATGTCTTTAGTACTTCTAAAAAACTTACGGTCTACTTGCTTAACTAATTTCGACTGATTGTTTTATTAACAAAGCACTTGTGAAGCTACTTAGAGGGCTTTTAACGTCTGGTTTCGTTTTTCGAATCAAGATCATGTGACGAGAGGGCGTGAGTGAGTGAATATCAACGTCACCCTATTTAGCTACACGAGGGCTTTTAGTGATGGATCTCGTAATTTTGACCCATGCTCAAGTGAGGACGACATCAGAGCTGGCATCCCTTCTCCTAGCTTCCACACCACAACAACGGGAGAACGTTTGAGCCCCCGACGTTTGCACGTCGCGTCACCAGCAGCACTAGGATCGAACTCGTGACACGACGGTCACGAGTCCGTGACCGTGACCCGTAGGCTACCATGGCCACCCATGTGACGAGAACGATACCTAATTAGTGATCACTCTTCGAACTCCCACAATATGCTAAAGGACTTTTAGCCTCAACAAATTCAACATCTCTACAAGGCTAGTCTTCAGCAGCACAAGCACTCAAATCAAACTCTTTCGATAAACAAAAATGGCCCTGAGTTCTTGACCATAATTCTTTGGCTACCACAATCCCTTAACTAATTTCGAACTACCATCCCAAGTCTTTGAACTTTGACATACCATTAAATTTTACACATTGCATGAGGAGTTGGGACGATCACATCAAATATTTTATTAATGCAAAACAAACTTTATTATTCAAAACGATGATCTTGAATGGGATCGAGACTAGTATCAGCAACTAGGGACGTTCTAAAGCATGGACCAATTGGGCCCGAGCTCGAAGCCTCGCCCTTCCGGGGCATCGTTTTGTTCTAAACATGATCACGAATTTGAATAATTTTAATGGTCAAATATTATTCCTCTACATATATTCCGAAAAACAAAGAATTTCAAACTGCATGTCAATTGGTACAAGTGGAATCACCTCATTATTAAGTGATGGCTGTTGTTCGTGTGTAGGACTAACCATAAACAATCATCGAACTCATTTAGTCGAAATGCGGCCTTCGGTCGAGCCTGTTTGTGCCTAGGTCTGTGAGATTGAGTCGTGCACATTTGTTTCAAATTATCGTTTCTATGTGTATGCATGCTATATACCAGTGCTTTTCCAACTCACGGAACCCCTTGAACTTGAAGGTGCTTTCAGGGAACCCCTAGAGCTAGAAAGTATTTTCGTGGAACCTCATCCCATACACATACTTCAAAGAATATATCTCAAAATATTTAAAGTAGGTAAACATGTTATAGGAACTTTATTAAAAGGCAGTTAAAGTATTGTGTGTGTGAATTTATTATTCAAAAATTCTAATATAAGTTTTTAAATACAATTTACTCATTAATAATAAGGTATCCGACTACGTTCGGACCGTTATTTTCAAAAGCGCATAAATGGATAATTTTCATGATATTTAGTGTCACTTAGATTGAATATATGCATAAAATTGTTTTAAGGACATTTTGACAAATTTTTTAAATTTAAATACAATATTTTGGCAAAAAATTAACTTAGAATAATATTTTTTCCGAATGTTCTCCTTTTGTGAAAAATGCTTCTAGTAGAATAATATTTTGCTTTCATATAGCTCAGACCTCTGTTCAGAAGCTGAACTAGAATTTTTGAAATATATAACTTAGAAGTGGGTTTATTCATATTTTACAACAGAGGGGAGCAATTTTAAGAAAAAAACGCGAATAGTTATTTCAATGGGGGGGGTAACTCTGAAAATGTGAATTTTCCAAAAATTCTAGTTGAGCCTTTGTAGAGAGGTCTGAGCTATATACAGGCAAAATATTATTATAATAGAAGCATTTTTCACAAAAGAACATTTGGAAAAAAGATTATTCTAAGTTAATTTTTTATCAAAATATTATATTTAAATAGTTTTTTTTGTCAAAATGTCCTTAAAACAATTTCATGCATCTATTCCTATCTGAGTGACACTAAATATTATAAAAATTATCCATTTATGCGCTTTTTTATAATCACGGTTCCGAACGTAGTCGGATACCTTAATTTGTGATCCAAGTGTCACCTACCCGTACATTATAACAGAGGTATGTTCTTGTTTTTTTCCCCGCACAAATTGCTTAAGTCTAGGTCTATTGAAACTAATTGCAATCGCATTACATATTCTGAGTTTAATTTGTTTTTACACTTTGTTTTTGTAGTCAATTACGTTGAGAAATAAATTTCACTTAAACACAATGTTTTGAAAAGCATTAAAATGTTTATAGCTTTGTGTGAGAAATCCAGTGTATTATGCATGAATTTGTAATCTAAAATTTTGAAGATCCATTAGAAAACTATTTAGTTTTGCAAGACATTGCGCTGACTAACGAGTATAAAATTATCTCGGGGAACCCGACATAGTAACTTGAATAACCACAGTCTAACAGGAAGTATATATATGTATAAATATAAAACGTTTTATATAATATCGTTTTATTATAATGAAATGTTTAAAATGTGGGGTTGCAAAATAAAGTTATTATATATAAATAGAATTTTCAAATTTAATGAATAGGATGGGCTTTAGATACTTATAACTGTACAAACTTCACAGCGTACTTGAATCCATTTTGCATGCATATTTATTTCTTCTCAATTTTTTTTTATTGTGACTCGTGGATTACCTGGGTATGCTGTGTGGAACCCACAGAGTTCTGAGGAATACAGTTTGAAGACCACTGCTATATACTGTCTACTTTTAAAGATCTCAAGTAGGGTCTACTTAGGCCATCATGACCTCAAAATAGTTTCCATAAAGTGCGAACAACCCTCTGTACGGCATGTTAACAACCCCTATTAAAGATCCCCCTATAGAGGTCCTATTAAGCTTGGGTGCTCTCGGCCAAATTAAACATTAATTGTTCAGGTTCGCATCCTGGGAGCTCAGGTGCCTTCCATTGGAGAAGGATGCGGCAGCCCTCCCCAATGCCCAGTCCAGAGGTCAATGTATCGGATCATGGCAGGCATGTTATGAGTTCGAGCCCATTACCACTAAAGACCCGCCGTGTGTTTAATCTGTGCATGTTAAATCTGTCGAGAGCTGAAACGCCCTCCCGTTGGTGTGGTGCGATAGTTAGGAGGGGGTGCCAGCTCAGGTGTCGTCCGCGTCACTTGACCATGGTTCAAAATTACGTGGTCCGTCGCCAAAAGCCCTCGTGTAGCTGGACAGTGCAACTTTAATTTTCACTCACTCACTCGTCAAAATTACTTGCAGTAATTGGTATACTACCTATATATGGTGCCACACTAAAAAGTGATTGCAGATCCCGGGGAACGTACTAGGTCTGCAATGGTAAATACAAATCCGCAGCTCCATTGAAAAAAAAATAATAAAACATCAAATCGACTATCGCGATCGAAAGGAGGTAGATAATTTGTACTAAATCATATTTTTGGAGAATGAATTCCTTCCTCTATTGGATGCATTCCAAGGGGAGAGGGATTACGAACGTCAATTAACCTGATCTGATGAGCGAAATGATAAATTGGCGGAGGAGACTCTACTTCGTGAGGCGTCGCGAAGTTCACGTTTTCTCTGGCGTGACACAGGAGCGGTTGATACGCCGAGAATAAATGAAAATACATAACGTGTGTGCTGTCCGGAATAGGTTTTTAATAGTTTGTGATTATATTCCTAAACGTCATGCAACTTGGATTTTATCTCCATCAATAACTGCGTTCGAAAGAGACGCACGCGGTAGAAGAAACTAAAAACTTTCGATTGCTTCGAAAAAGATTGTAATGGAGATAAAAACGACATGGAGTGGGATGATACTAAATCTCATTTGAGAAAAATATAATACATCTGTATTAGTGCTTCTCAAACTTTCAACATTTGCGACCCAATATTCAATCATTATTTTCATCGCGCCCCCTCCATACAATAACAATGCATTGAATACTATAATACTATACTTTCAACCTAAACCTACAGTACGACTTTAACATCTTAAATGCCACCGGCGTATATAAACGTCTCGCCCAGCCAGTGTGTTAATTGTCCCGGACGTATACATACGTCTTTCCGAAGTACGATCTTTTTTGTTAGAACAGCCATTCATAAAATTAAATATTTCGAAGGCTTTGAAATATAATAAGATGACCTTGACAGTGTATGGAAGAATTTACTTATTTTCAGAGGATTTGCTGAGATTAATTCCATTTCTGCCCCCCCAGATGCGCTCATCTACGTATTAAACGGTGGCACTGCGGAGCGAATCGCGTAATTTTTAATCAGCTTTTTAGGGATTAATTATAAACTGTACAAATTATCAAGATAAGTTAATTTTTGTTTTTAATTTTATATATGACAAACCTATGGGGACACTGGTAATGATTAAACTTGTTCTTAACTTGGTATTAATTATAAAATACATTGTTCAGTACTGATACATTTATAAGTGTATTATATCAGTGTAAATGTGTATTTCATTTTTTTTGTTTGCTTTCAGTGAATTATAATAATGTTTTGTTTTCGATATACTCGCGCCCCCCTTGTAGGGTTTTCACGCCCTCCTAGAGGGCGCGCCCCACAGTTTGTCAAACACTGATTTACATAAATACCTTCTATTTTGCCAATGGTTTGAGCTAACTATCAAATTATGTTTGGCTGCTTTCAAACATTAAAGGACAATTGAATTTTTTTTGATACGGCTATTCATCAGCTGCCTTTTCATGAATTTTGTTATGTATTTTTTTTTCCTAACATAAATAAAATACGGGCATTGTAAAAACTTTTCACATTCTTAATTTTTCGAATTTGTTGATAAGAAATAGTTCTTAGAAGTGTGAGTGCTTATTAATGTCGCATACTCTAAAGCTACATTCACACCAAGGCTGCCAGCGTCGAGCGTCTAGCCAATCAGATACTTCATCTCGCCCATGTAGAGGGACGAATGTAAATTAAATCTGTCGAGGCTCAATGTCTTCCCATTGGTTTCGTGGGGAAATCAGTAGAGAAGGGTGTCAGTTGAGGTGTCGTCCGCATCATTTGATAGATATTCAAAATTATGAGGTTCGTCACCAATATCCATCGTCTTGTTTTATAGGGTGAGGTTATTGGAAGCGATAGCCTAGGGGTCAAGTTATCGGATCGTGGCTGCCTTGTCACGAGTTCGAGCCCAGTACCACTAAAGACCCACCGTGTAAGGCAGCAATGCACGCTAAATCTGTCGACAGCTCAAACGTCCTCCCGTTGGTGTGGTGTGTAGTTAGAAGGGGGGGTACCAGCTCAGGTGTCGTCCTCGTCACTTGACCTTGGTTAAAAATTACTACGTCCATAGTCAGTAGCCCTCGTGCAGCTTAACACTGTGGCGTTAATATTCACTCACTCATTCACTTGATCGTTACGCAACGGTCACGCTAACCGAGCGGTTATGATCACCAACTAGTGTTCACCGTTGTCCCTGTAGAATCGTATCTTTGAGTTTTGATACCACAAAAAGACTCCCCGTATACGTTAAATAGGTCTAAGTCCTCACCTTGTCAGGGTGGGGAAGTTTGGAGAGCGGTCAATTAGGGCGATGTTCTCGTCACTTTACTAAGCTCCGTATAGCCTGCATGTTGCTTCAGAATGTGATGCTAATTAATAATTTAATGTGATCATGGCCATTTCAAGCAACGTGTAAAATAGTGCATCTAAACTTGGAGTTCAATTAAATAATGCGATGTTTACTTGTTGAGTATTCCCAGAGAGGATCTTTGTGACCCTTAAAATATGGGAGAAAGAGAAAATATTATATATTATTCCACCCAGACCTCCACATGTTGTTCCGGAATAGTTAAGCTTTTTTAAAATCAAACTCGTCCTAACACTATTCTTTCGGTTGAAATATCAACATGTCCTGGAAAGGTTTAAGACACAGCCTTTTCCACTAAGTTATCATGACCTAAATTCGATAAAAATTGTCTAGGATGTGTAAAATTGAACACATTAGGCATCCTTTTTTCTACTGAAAGCTGAATAAACATCTCCATTTAAAACATTTGGAGATGTAGTAATCACAAACTTGTAGTTTCGTTAAAAGAAATCATGCGAACGATAATGGAACCACCATATCCTTATCTCTATTGTCAACGAAATTCGTAACTCGGTAATTTCAATTTTGGAAGCTTCCTTCTGTGAGGTACTTATTTTTCCTATACGAATTTCCACATCGACAAAAAGCAAATTTCGCAACTCCATGTCTTTGTTTCTCTGATGATATGCAAATAAGCATGTTCCGATGAGCGACAGCTACATTGTTTCTGGATTAATTATTTAAAGAAAGAGTTCTCTTATTGTAGTTTTAAGCTAACAAATACCTTTTCACGTAAATATTGTTATTTCATCATTTTAAGATTCTAAATCCGCCGGTTGGGTGGCGTAGGTTTGTCGCTGGCTTTGTTCTACCCCGGTCCAAGTCGGTGGATTTTCATGATACAGAAAATCGACAGCGTCCTTGTCGTATGATTATGTGGCATGTTAAAGATCCCTAGAGAACCTATTTGGCTTATATGCTCTCGGCAAAATTAAAAATTCCTGATGTCATTTCGCATCCTCAGAGCTCAGGTAACATTCCTATGGAGAGGAAATTGGGTGTCAAAAATTACATCGCGACGATTAGTATTTCACTTATATGGCACCGCACTAAAGAGTGATACCAACTCCTGGGGAATCTACTAGGTCTGCAAAAGTTAATACGAATCCGCAGCCCCCCATGGAAACAAAACATTCTATATCCAGCTATAACAGAGTGGTCTTGGTAGCTGTGTTGTCATGAATTCGTGGCTGGCATGGTTTCTGTTGAGCGGGGGATTGGAGTCCTGGAGCCACTATCGAGGTACAAAGTTCTTACGTTAGCGTGGTGTGGAAATTTGAAAGTGGGATATCAGCTCATGTGACATCTTCCTGACTTTATCGTGGTCCAAAATTACGAGTTCAGCCTTCGTGTACCTCAGTGCTTCTGAAACTTTTAATCGCTTTTAATATTTGCGAACCAATATTCAATCATAATTTTCATCACGCCCTCCCTCCTCCATACAATAACAATGTATTGAATAGAATTATACTATATTTTGATGCTAAACCTATATTGCGACTTTAACTTAAGTGCATCCTGCGTATATAAATGCCTCGCTCAACCAGTGCGTTAATTGCCCCGAACGTATATATACGTCTTTCCGAAGTACGATCTTTCCTATGAACTGCTATCCATAAAATTAATGGCTCTAGGATGCCAAATCACGATACTTCTGTCAATATTTGAATGGTATAAATTAGCGGTCACTAAAGTATTGGTCCACTAGAAAATTTCGTGGGTCACCAGAAAAATGTAGAATATACTTACTCATCTCGTTTAGTTATGTTTTAAGATGCATTATAAAACATAATTCAATTCATAGCTATACGTAAAAGTTATAAAAACGCTACTCCGTAGAATAACGCCGCGGTAAAAGAGGAAGGTACCACACTATAAGGTTTAGCATTTAGCACACTTTAGCATTATACACTATTTATGTATAATGCTAAAAGTTTGATATACATATGCCATTTTTAATTGTTTTAACATTTTTCGCTATTTTGTAAATTTTTTTTATGGTTTATTAATAAAGCTTTCATAATTTGGTCACAATTAATAGTTTCATTTTATTAACTAGGTACCTTTTACGTGTTTTTCGATTACACTATTTCTTATAAATGTATTTAGCACTTAAAAATCCTATTAGTGGTGTCCACGGGGATTAAATTATGAATTTACTGGTCCATGAGATTCAAAAATTTGGCGACCGCTGGCACACGCACACACACACCGGTTTTGGTACAATTCCGTGAATTTCTGAGAAAAAAAATATAATGAACAATATATCCAATTGTGGAAAACCGTTCACTGTAGACTTTCCTCCCCTTATTTCAACATTTGCTCTGCATTGATTTCTTTTTGCTATTTCTTTAATACATGTGGTATAAGAATTACCCCCTCTTTTTAGATTAGATCACAGCAGTGCGTAGAATTCTTGAATACTCACCCGTATTGTTGAAATCTGGGAAGATTTCTTATTAATGCATTTCAAATAAAAAAACTGATCAATCTTTTTCAAGTTGTCAAAAATTCAACTTTGCTTGGAATTGATTACAGCTACACAGGGAAAACGTTGTTTGTTCAGCTCTGTGTAAAGTATAGTGTAAATTGAAATAAGTGGATTATATAAATTCAGAAATAAAGCATTATTATGGAGACGGAATCACCTTTTATAAATGATCTGTATAAGGGTATGCACCGTTAAAATTCTTTTTTTTTATATAAATTTCTACCAAAAAATGTTTCTATCCCATAATTTCTTTTTCAATTCTCCATTTTTTTACAAGAAAAAAAAAAATAACTGCTCTGATCTTGATTAACTGTTTATTTGAAACATCGTTTGATATTCCTAAAGAATTTGATCAATTTTTAAGAATAAATTTGTTTTTTTTTATTAGTAAAAATAGGCATTTTTATTTGCATCTCAGATGTTATCGTGTGTTCCTATTATAAGTAATAATTAAAGCGAATTAATTTTTTTATGTTGATGGAATTGGAAATTTAAGAAAATCTAAAAATATAACATTAAATTAACTTATATTTCTCGATGCCGCCCACACGGTATAGTGATTAGTGACCATTACCGTTTAAGCTCATTTCGGGCCCTGGGTGCAGAAGTTCTACGGGCCTCCCTCGCCATGGTGGATTGAACTTGATTACCAGAGAACCTAGTTAAGTCCAGCTTATTCGGGCCCTTCTGGACGCTTCCGCGTTTCTGGGCATCCGCCCCAAGAACACAATGGATAAACCGGCACTGTTGGTGACGCTAACTGCGGCGCCGTAGGGCCTGTGTTCGAATCCCGGCGAAGGCATGGATGTTTGTAAATGTGTAGTGCTTTCACGGCATGGGGGTACTTTAAATAGCTTTCGAGCCGCAAGTCCTCTCGTGAGGTTGGTGGAAGGGCCTGACCACCCCCAGGGTGTTCTCCCTCTAAGTTGGGGTGGAACAGAGCAAAATCGTACTGTCACCCACATGATGATCAAAGCTAAGGCTAACGATAGTAGTAAAAATCTAGCTCTTCGCCGTGATGAATTTCGTGGGCCTTGATCTGATGTTACTGTCGATCAGGTGTCATAAGCAATAACAACTTTTCTCGGGTAGATACAAATATTATTAACTGCAGTGAGATTTAAAAATTTGCAAACTGTTCATTAACTCGAGTATGTATAATTTAAATGTTTTTAATTATTTTTTTCAAAGAACACCGAGCTTACTAATTTTAAAATTAGAAATAATATTGGAAAAAATTGGAATTTTATCTAGCGACCTCAAGAAATATTTTTAAACCATATTCAACCGTGATGTAACTGTACAGTTTTACATGCGTGTAAAACTGCAGTACACGAAAATATGGTCTAATTATATGTTTTAAATACAACAAAATAATGAATGAAATTTATTATTACAAAGAGGGGACAAAATCTTTAAGAGGAACATCCATGTATTCTTAAGTAAATTATTTATTAGTGAATGAAAGTCTTGTATATTTTATCATCGATGAAAGAAATGACGATAAATAAGAGAATATATGTATATATCACAGTCTTTTTATTTACAACTATTAAACTAATTATTACAATTTCTCAAATAAAAAAATGAAAATTTGTGCTTAACTATGTCAACATTTAATCACCATAATTTTTAGCGATTTTCTACAATTTTTTCAAGCGTAACTCGTACGTTTTTTTCGCTGGAAAAAATCGCTAAAAATATATTTTATCATTAATCTCTGAAAAACTCATTGTTTATTGTTTTGCATAATTTTTTCCCTTTCTTTTTAGTTTAATTCGTCTCGACCTCGATTAATACCTCGACTTACGCTACCCCGACTTACACGAACCCAGAGTTAGCGATTTTCAAATCTCGTCTTTTGTTTGAGCGCTACACAACTTGATTACTCACACATGATATTGGCTGTGTGATTGAAGAAGTAATCAGTCTTGCCCGGTAGTGTTCCGTGATGACTTTCAAAAAATGCTGGATTCCCACAATCAGGAGCTGACAATGGATGAGCTCAGAGAAATACATGAGCAAGACATTAAAGAACATGAGTCTGTATAGACCCGATGCCCTGAATGAACCACCATTCGATGTTTATTCAGAACATCGAATGGTGGTTGGGAATTTGACAGAAAGTTTCAATTTGATTGAAAAGAGTTACAAATCTTAGAAAATATAGACTCCAAGAAAGAGCGTATTTTTTTAAAACAAAACAAAGAATAAAAAACAAAAAAATATTAACATGCTTCGAGAAAATTTTGCAGGAGAAAATAAAATCTTGAATCGGCATAAATTCATGTTAGATTTTATAACTACATCAAAATAACTTTGGTTTTTGATATTGTACTTGTGTTTTTTAAGATTTTACTAAGCCTTTTTTTTCTAAATTATTTTCTTCCACCCCCGACCCTAAATAGAAATAATTTATATGTATTTACATACGAAATTATCCCCTGACCTACTCTGTTATCACTTAGTCCCATCTATCGCGCAAGTTCGGGGTATTACTGTATATGATACGAGAAATTTATCGCTGTTGCAGAATATTTTTTCGAAAATTAAGTTCATTACTGGTGAAAGCAGACATTTGAAGTGGACAGGTACAATTTAATGGTACATAAAACAATAGAAATTGGTAGGCTAATTCTGAAACATTTTCAGTCTTGGCAATAAGTAAACATGACATCATTTATGCAAAATAAAATAAAAAATTTTACTGCCAACGAGGTGTTTCCTCATCGAAGAATAAAGCCTTTGATTGTTCATCTGGAGCATTGTATTTTACATAATAACATTTTCAAAAAAGAGATTACTGACGAATCTAGTAATATTTTAATAGATATATCCTTCCTTAAACAACAAAAGACGACCAAAGCAACGAGTCCAATTGTCATTAAACCCTACAGCGTAAAGTGAGTTTAAAACCTCGTAGACCAAATGCTGCGAGATTAGTGACTTCAAAAAGAACTCAAATTAGGAGCGACCGTCGCGCAAACCCTTTATGAAGAAATGGTAAAAAGAGTTTGGGAGATAATTAGGAACAGATAAAATCGGACAGTTAACCTTTTTTCGCGACTTTTGTACCTTTTTTGTAAAATCAGGTTCCTGTGACGCCGTTGTTTTACGGTTATAAATATAATGGTCATAGTGTTAGGATATGCTCCATTTTTTTTCCTCCTCCCCGATAGTGCATTAAGCGTAACAAGCTTCTTTTCAAGCAAATAAGAAGTATCCTCTTTGACTCCAGATGATGACATCTCTTGTGTGTGTTTTTCGCGTCATACTTTTAACAGAATGACGTCTGAAAACTTTAAAACATTTCTGAAGATTCACACTGTTTGTAGTTTTTTAATCTTTGCAAATCTTTTGTTGGAGTGTTGTTGAGAAAAAGAACGCAGTCTGAAGTTATTAAGTCTTGAAATTACAATGGTTGTTGCTATTGTGTGTTGCATACTGGGAAACATACGAAAACAGATGAACAGAAACATACAATATTAAAAAAAAGGATTTAGACTTTTATAACAAATAATGATCAGAGCGTAGAACAGAAGGGGTGCGCTGCTTCCATTCCAGACGGGAATCAATTTCAGGCGAAATTCCGACTTTTCCCGAAGATACATCCATGCCTTATTCGGGATTCGAACCCGAGCCCACTTGATTACAAGCCGGGTGTCATAACCACCGTACTAGGTGGGGTGGCAACTATTATGGTAAAAGTTATATTGTGCTGAACGGGAAAAATTATTAAGTTGTGACTTAATACAAATTATGCTTTATATAACTCACACTCGTAGAAATTATGATGTTCGATGAGGAATGTGATAAGGTATGGGCCGCCTGAGCCTCAGCCTTGGTGGTGGTGGTGGGGATCTCGCAGTGCTGGTTTATCCAATGGGTGCTTGGGGTGGGTGCCCAGGGGCGGGTATCGGAGTGGTATAGGTATCGGATCGTGGTTTGCCTTGTCACGAGTTCGAGCCCAGTACCAGTAAAGACCCGCCGTGTAGGGCAGCGATGCACGTTAAATCTGTCGAGAGCTGAAACGTCCTCCCGTTGGTGTGGTGTGGTAGTTAGGAGAGGGGTGCCAGCTCAGGTGTCCACGTCACTTGACCATGGCTCAAAATTACGTGGTCCGTCGCCAAAAGCCGTCGTGTAGCTGAACAGTGCGACGTTAATATTCAATCAATCAATCAATCTGGTTATAAATTTCGATCCGCCAGTGCCAAGGGGGCCGGAAGATTTTTTGCGCTCAGGGCCTGAAATGAGCTTAAACCGTCACTGGGACCTCGTTTAGGGACCTGGGACCTGACTCAGCCTTAATAAGATTATGACTTGATTATTTTTAACGGTCGTATGTTATTCCAGGTCATATTCACTGAAAGCCTGGGAATTTCAAACTTCTTGTCAATTGACAACAAGGGTAAGACTGCATTATTGAGGAATAACCGTGTTGTTTATGTCTAGGCATAGACCTACCACCATACACAATCATTATTCATTTAATCGAAGTGCGGCAGTTGGTGGAGACAATTTGTGCCTAGATTTGTGCGATTTTAAGTTATTCACATTTATTTGCTTCAGAAAACCATTTGTTCGAGTATTTTACAATGTATGCAATATACTCTCTACATTTAAGAGTTGCAGGTAGGGTCTACTTTTGCATCGGGGCAACGTCGCATTTTGAGCGCAACTTGAAGGGCTTTTGGTGTCGGAACGTCATTTTGAATCACTGCCAAGCGATAAGGAAGCCAATACCCTACCCTACTCTACCAACATTCACACCTCGTCAGTGGCCGCAGTAGTCTAGTGGTCAAGGTATCGGATCATGACAGGCATGTCACGAGTTCGAACCCAGTGCCACTAAAGACCCGCTATGTAGGGGAGCGATGCACGGTAAATCTGTCGAGAGCTCAAACGTCCTTGCAGGTGTATGGTGTGGTAGTTAGGGGAGGGGTTGCCAGCTCAGGTGTTGTCCTCGTCACTTGACCATGGTTCAAAATGACGAGGTCCGTCGCCAAAAGCCCTTGAGTAGTTGAGCAGTGCGACGTTAATATTCACTCACTACTCATTCACACCTCGCCAACATGAAGAATTTGAACCATGACGGATTTAATGTGTTCTTTTAGACGGTGGGTCTTCAGTGGTGTCAGGGCTTAAACCCGGGATACGACAACCCCGGACACGAGTTCGTGACAAGGGTTACTAGGCTACAAAATAAACCCATAAAACAAATTTTCACTTCGAATAGTTAATATATAATCTCATTTTCATATTTTAATACTTCTTTATATATATAATTAACATGTTAATATGTTGTCAAATTTACCAGGATCTAATCTTTATAATATAAAAAAAATTGAATTCATATCTCGACTAAGGAGATTACCTTTACAATTTTATACCAAACGCAAATTCCGAAACCATGTATTAGTGGCACTTGGAACAATACATATTATTAATGGATAAAAAAGGAAATTTTTCCTGTTTGAGACCCAATTTTCTTTAATTTTAAATTCCTTTCTATGGTCTTTTTTAGGTGAAAGCATTAGAACCTCATCAGACAATACTCCATCATCCCCTACTCGTATTAGCAAAATTCGAAACAGTAATTTACAATTCATTATTGTAATTCAGAAACGAGTTAATCGTTTAGCAATGAGGGCAGCTGCGCTTTTGCTGTCGATCTGACCATTGGAGCTTGACCACGCCCATATAGATCAAGCGCTTAACAGATAGGGTTATTGTGTGACTCATTCGCTAACTTGTAGAACATCTAACTCCGGGCAGTTTATTGATCAGAATAATCAATAAAAGTGTAGGAAGTCTGTTTTATCTCTGTCTGTAGATAAGCTACTGAATAGGCGAAAGGATTTTTTTTAATGGTTTTGGTCATGTTCAATTATTTTTGGTTTTGTATGTCTGTGAATTATTCGTGATGACTATCAGTGCAAGCTTTCTTTGGGTCTTTTTCCAAGCTTCTTCCTTCGGGACTTTGAGTAAAATATACTATTAAAACAGTTTTTACACCGGGAGATATTGTAAAGGTGACCACGATATTCTCTAACGATTCGTGATAATGTTATTTTTGTTCGTTACACACATGCTTTTCGTTTTTGAAATATGTTTCTGAACTTGTGCTTTGACAGAAAGATAGACTGAGATAGAGGAGATGGAGAGTTAGACTGTGAAATTGAGGGTTAGACCAGTGTTTCTCTAACTGTGGGGCCCTCCCCCCTAGAGGGGCGTGTGACCCAGCAAGGGGAGCGCGAGTCTATCGAAAAGTGGAAAACAAAAGATTATTTAAAAACAATTATTACATTGCTGAAAGGAAGCAAAGCAAAATACATTCCGACTTAATAAAAATATAAAATACACATTTACACTGATATAATACACTTATAAATATATCAATACTGCACGATGTATTTCATAATTAGTTTCACAATACAAGCTTAATAATTATCTGTGACCCTAAGGACACGTTACAAAATTATATACAAAATTTAATACTTTTCTTGATAATTTGTACGGTTTACAATTAAAGTCGTATTGTAGCTTTACGTCAAAGTCTATTATTATTGAATTCAATATACTGTTATTGTATGGAGGGGGAGGGGCGATGAAAATTATGATTTAAAATTGGGTCGCAAGTATAGAAAGTTTGAGAATCACTTAGACTGAGATTAATAGCTACACTGAGAGTTACACACAGATTGAGAGACAGAGGTTGCCAAAGTATGACTATGAGTAGAGATTGAGATGGAGAGAAAAAGAGAGATCTTCCTTAAATATTCCATATGGTATAAATCTTCAAACCACTCCTGTTTACGATATCTGACTGCATTGGAAATCTCATTTTTAGTCAAAAATCCCATTTACTTTTATTATTTTAACTTACAATCATCAGCTTTTTAAATCTGTCTATTTCGAAACTTTAATATGGGAGGGGGGGAGGAAGAAGTTGCAGTTGTTGTTAGCAGTGGTCTCCAACCCCCGTGGATCAAATACAGCCGGTCCGCGCAAGAAACATTAAATTATTTCCCTTTTACTTCCTTTTTTTTTTTTCTTGGGTTAGGGCTGCATTTTACGAAAATCACTTTATATTCCTTGTTAAATTAATTTATATTCATTTTTTTTTTAGTGTAGCTATATTTTATTCTGAAGTGACGATTAAATACAATTAAATTAAAATTATTAAATCAAAACAGTCTAAAATATAAACAACTAACGTCCTCCCCCTCAGCGGCCGCGGTAAAATTAACAAACGTTGACAGGTCCGCGGCGGTAAAAAGGTTGGGTACACTGGTTTATAGGACTGTCACAATTTCTAAACGTAATCCTTTATAAATTTAAAAGTGTTTTTCTCAAACTTACCGCGCGTAAAATCCGGCGTATAACGCGCACTTTTAGCACAAAAAATAAGATCGAAGTTTACGGGTGCGCGTTATACGCCGGATTTTACGGTATATATTTGTGGCCGTGGTAGCCTAGTGCTCAAAGTAACGGACATGTCACGAGTTCGAGCCTAGTACCACTGAAGACCCGTCACCTAGGGGAGAGATGCACGTTAAATCTGTCGAGAGCTCAAACGTCCTCCCGTTGGCGTGCTGTGGTAGTTAGGAGAGGGGGTGCCAGCTCAGGTGTCGTCCACGTCACTTGACCATGGTTCAAAATTACGTGGTCCGTCGCCAAAAGCCGTCGTGTAGCTGAGCAGTGCGACGTTAATATTCAATGAATCAATCAATCAATAGACTTAAGCCTTTTTGAGGCTCTAAGCCCAGAGAAATCTTAAGATTCTTAAGTCCCTGGGCTCCTATGCGAAAGAAGGCCCCACCTGTGATGTTTAAAAATAGACAGTATATAGCATGCATCGTCAAATACTCGTACAAACGGTAATTTGAAACATATAGATGTGCACGTCTCACAATCTCACAAACCGGCTCGACCGATGGCCGCATTTCGACTAAATGAGTTGAAGGATCTCTTATAGTATTAGGTCTAGGCCTAGATATGGACAACGGTCATCACATAATACAGTCTTGCCACTTTTGCCAGTTGACATGCAGTTTGAAATTCACTGTTTTTCAGATATGCACGGGAATAATATTTGACCAAAAATTTCCGAATTATGATCTTATTAAGGCTGAGTCGGGAACGAGATACCCCCTCCCCCCATTGTGGCCGAGGTCCTGGGCCTAGTTGGCCCATGCTTTAAGACATCCCTGATCCGTCTCTAGTAGTCCCGTGTAGCTTCAACGTTAACAAACACGAAGTCAGTTGACTATAACAAATTTATGCGGTTTCCATCATTGGAAAGATTTTAGCTACGTACTAGTATTCTAATCATTTCGTTAGAATAAATTCGATGTACAAGTTATTATGAATTTTTTTGGGCCAGTTATTGGGGGGAAAAGCATTTTTATCCTCTAAGACAGGGGTGTCCAAACACGCGGGCCGCATGTGGCCCTCCGGTACGTAAATTGCGGCCCGCCAATTCTTTTTTAAAAACTTTTAAATATGAGGTTTTTAAAGTTTTTTTCATTTTGAAATTTATATTTGAGGAGAAATTTATAGAAATATATAGATGTACAATGTATATTTGCCTCTTACCTGTTCTTGTTTTAAAATAAATCCTTTTTGATAAAAGAAACGTTCTTTAGATTAAAATAGATTTATATTTTATCAAAGTTACATTTGATTTTACTATAATAAATAACTTTTTTAATGAATTCCGAATTGCATATAATGCATATCCTTTACTAAAGGACGGTACAAGATTCTATGTGTGTGACTTTCATTTTTCCTCCTCCTTTTCTGTTTGGAGTGCCCAAAAAGCAAGATGCAGTCAGATATGTTTTTTAAAGTTTAAAAAAAATATTCAGGACGGTTAAGAGTAAGGGCAATGCATACTAAATCGTTCGAGAATAACAGCACAATCAGATTTTAAAAATGAATAACGAAATATCAATTCAAAAGGAATTCAGTAATTTTCAAGTAAACGGCAACAGTAATATTTTAAACATTATTTGATCATTGCATTATTATATTATATAAACATTATTATAATTAGCTATGTCTGTATACATGAAAAATAATGAAAACAATAATAATTCACTTTGTTTAAAATTTTCACTATAATTAATGTTTTTTTTTTGTTTCCAAATCTGATAAAAATGTATAAATTTTTATGTGCGGCTGGCAAGATTGTTTTTCCGAAGTGGCCCGCAAGGTCATTTGGGTTGGACGCCCCTGCTCTAAGAAATCCACTTTTTATGAAACATATGACTCGTAAATTCTCTCTCCGCGCGGCCTCAACTTCAAAAGTATCAAATAATATTCTAAAATAAGTATTATTTAATCACTTTTTAAGTATATTACAAACTTTTCTGAAGTAATCTACTTTTCGACACGTGGACTGCTTGAAGGATTTTTACTTCACTTCATAAATAGTCTCCCTTAAATACATCATAATAGCCTTAATATCTGTAATGAATGATACGATGCATGCATTTTTAAACTAGTTTTGACTTTTAAACATTATAACTCCTTGAAGACCATCAACTCCTGTTTTATGAGCTTCTCCAAGCCCCTTTTCGTGCCTCAAACAGATGTCTCGGGTTTGTTGCGTGCGTCTAGGGTCTGTTGTCCTACGCAGTTGTACCTCAAGGGTCAAGGGTGTGGGACAGATGGCAAAGTACACGCCGCAATTATACCGAAAAGTTATCTCATTCTGACGTCTAATAGTATTGGCAAATATACCATTATGTGTCACACTGCCCAATGCGGAAAAACGCCTCTCTCATAAAGTAAGAAATGTAAGTCGCAACATCAGATTTTAATTGGACATTTTGTTTTTACAATATGCATGATTCAGGGCCCTAAATTCGTAGAAATACTGGTTGTCTAACATCTATACTTCCGCCTGATAATTATACCAATACTCATTTTGTTTTAAATAAATATTACTGGCTAATGAGAGTTATGTGTACTTATACCCGTATTCATATTTATATATTTCTCTTGGTTAAACCCTATATTTTTAAGCTGGTTTTCTAGTTTGATTTTGTACTTTTTCATATTTTGTAAAGCGAAATATATCAGTGTCTGCTTAACCTATTGTAATTTACTTATTTATTATCTCACAAGTTTTATTTCGCTGTAACATTAAGTAAAAACCCAGGCTAGTTTTAAAGCATAGGCAGTTACGCTGGCTTTTGAAGTCTCGGAAACTTACAGTGGGTAATAAAAAAAAAGAAAGAAAAAGAAAAATGACATCTCTTAGACGTCTTTATTTAAATAGAGTATTAATCACATAAAGTATATATATATATATATATATATATATATATATATATATATATATATATACCACACACACACACGAAGTTATGAGTTCGTA
Source organism: Trichonephila clavipes (assembly GCA_019973935.1). NCBI lineage: Eukaryota > Metazoa > Arthropoda > Arachnida > Araneae > Nephilidae > Trichonephila > Trichonephila clavipes. Next base: position 93,622 of record BMAU01003040.1, on the reverse strand, counting down.
AGTGATTATTAACATCGCTCTGTTCAGCAACACGTGACCGCAGTAGCAGAGTGGTATAGGTATCGGATCGTGGCTTGCCTTGTCACGAGTTCGAGCCCAGTACCATTAAAGACCCGCCGTGTAGGGCAGCGATGCACGTTAATTCTGTCGAGAGCTAAAACGTCCTCCCGTTGGTGTGGTAGTTAGGAGAGGGAGGTGCTAGCTCAGGTGTCGTCCACGTCACTTGACCATGGTTCAAAAATACGTGGTCTGTTGCCAAAAGCCCTCGTGTAGCTTAACAGTGCGACGTTAATATTCAATCAATCAATCTGTTCAGCAACACGGGTCTTCAAGTGGTTCTTGAGTGGCTGCGGTAGCCTAGTGGTCAAGGTATCGGATCGTGGCTGGCAGGTCACGAGTTCGAGCAGAGTACCACTAAAGACCCGTCGTGTAGGGTAGTGATGCACGTTAAATCTGTCGAGAGCTCAAACGTCCTCCCGTTGGCGTGGTGTGGTAGTTAGGAGAGGGGGTGCCAGCTCGGGTGTCGTCCAAGTCACTTGACCATAGTTCAAAATTGCGTGGTCCGTCGCCAAAAGCCCTCGAGTAGCTGAACAGTGCGACGTTAATATTCATTCACTGAAGCGATTCTTGGTTCGAGCTCATGACACACCTGCCAAGAGGCTACCGCGGCCTTAAGAAGTTTTTAAGAGGGTTCATACTCATCCCCCTAGTGTGCGCCACTGAAATGCTGATAGGCTAAATTTTTAATTTTAGGAAGAAGTATGCGCTATCGATACGTTAATTATGATAAAAACACAAGGACTGATAATCAGAATTTAAGAAAATTAGGCACCCCTTCTTCGTCATTTGACAATGTTTAGAAAAGCTAGTTTCCATCATTTCTTTTGTACAATTAATCTAAACAACCGGGATTATAAGAATTTGAAGTCATTATCGATAAATTTTATAGATAAAGCGGAAAATTACTAACTTATATATATTAGATCGAATTCATTTATTTTTAATTTTTTTTCGCTGATTAATAAAACTGAGAATCATACCAAAGAGGAAAATGTCTCCCTCTGTGATAAATTTCTGTTTGATCGGATATAAAAATGACCCGAAAGAGAAGAGAACACAATCCCCACTTCTACAGAATCGGAACGCTTTAGTTACGCCAGAACTTTTTTTACCTTTCCTTGTTTTGTATTGCAACACGCGAGACTACTGACTGTTAATAAAAAAAAAAACACATTCAATTTCGAATCGAATATGGCAGTTTCATCTATGCATCCAGTCCAGTTGCATGAGAAATCAACTCAACTCTTTCCTTTTGTCGGCAATCAGTCCATGAAAGCGCAGACACAAAATGACTTCCTGTTGTTGATGGTGGACTCCATAAAAGTACGAGAAAATAAATAGCCCGTCTGCAGTGTTCAGGGCATTATGGGTCTAATTGGATTCGAATGATCGCACGGAGTTTGGTATCATTGCCAAAGGTTGTCCAGCTGCTATTGAGTCAATGTCATTCGAACTGATTGTGTATGTGTTTCCAAGGCCTTCGGCTTTTCTTTCAAAGTGGTCATTTCGTTCGAGCGGTGTGGTCTCATAGTGTGATGCAATGGCTATTTCCGTTACGCGATTGCTTTGGAATTTGCATAATGGTATTTTATGGAGGTCAGTAAGGTCGTGGACTTTCTCTAAAAAAGAAAATCGGCGAGAGGATTCGTTTGTTGAAGTTTATAATTTTGTAACCTACTTTGTTGTATTGTAAGGCAAAAAAGGAAAGGGGTGAGAAATAAAAACAGAACGTGAAGTATTTGGTGCTGATTTGCATAAAAGCATTCAGGAATTTGCTACGAGTTTGAAATGTGTGTTACGTTAAATGCGGACAGGTAGCGAGAGAGAGAGAAATCAGGTGGTTGTTTTTTATGGGCTCATTTTTTCTACATATTGTTAAATTGCGGAAATTGTCTCGTGTATTTTATTTCATCTTAGTTTTTTGTTTTTTTGTAGAGTTTAATTTAAGGGAGAGATATACTTGTAGAGTTTAAAAATCGTTTGATATAAATAATGAAATTTTTATTTGGGTTTTTTGAATGAGATTTTAAAAAGTTATTCTCAAATTTTGGTTCTATTTCGTCAATAATACAAGGTATATATTTATACATATTTTATCCATTACTTTAAAATAATGAACGTAATTTTTTTAATACTTTTTACATAAATGAATATATTTTATAAATATTTAAGGAATTAGCATAACAAAAAATTACGACTTTTTAAATTTCTGGCATAAAAACTAAAAAAAAAAATCTTCAAAACATTTTATTTTTTTTTAAAAAAAGACAGACCTGAAATAATTTTTTCTAAATGATAAACATTCAGCCCCATACACAGGTGTTTGAATGTGACGTGCTGATAAAATTACTTAGACATGTATCTAAATATTTTTAAAGGAAAAAAAAATATTCTTATCTAAGCAACACTTCAAGAGAATTAAAATGTTAAGCGACAGTTATCTTTTTTCACAAAAAATGGTTTCTAAGCCAAAGTTTTTCTATTTTTGCATGTTTAAATGTTTACCGAATTTAAAATTTGCATTTCTCTGGTGCTGTACTATGTAGAAGTTTTCCTATTGCTAGTTCCTACCGCAAACAAAAGTCCGCTGCGCATTGTTAAAAGATGGTCGACACATGAGCTGGCATCCTACTTTTTAAATTCTTGCAAATTTCCTAAAATCCATCATCACTTGACCATGGTTCAAAATTACGTGGTCCGTCGCCAAAAGCCCTCGTGTAGCTGAACAGGGCGACGTTAATATTAAATAAAATCAAATCAAATCTGATTGAGATTTGGCAGTAGCACTTAATGAATTTGAACTATTTTCTGTCACTTTTTCGACTGAACTTGCTGCTAGTTTTTTCTTTCACGAAACTCTTTCCCTCTTTGTGCATTTGATTTAGGCATTCTGACTAGAATTAATAATAATTCAACGCAAATGAAAATTAAAGAAATAAATTAGCCACCGAACACATCGCCATGTAGCCAACAATCTAAAGAAAATTTTTTGAACAGCTATTTTGTCTACACCGTAATTCTCCCACTGCAACTGATACGACCGCGGATAATGTTCCCGGGTCTGGGGGAAAGACCCCTAATCGGAATGTGGGCAAGTTGACCAATAGGAGACGTGGGCAATTGTTCAACTTTTTCCCCGATATGACGCAAGTCACGCGATGTCCTCGCTCTCCCCTTTTCCTCCTCTGGCTCTTTCCTTACCATGGCGACGATTCGGGGGATGGGGTGAAGACTACTTCCGTTCGCTCTTTCACTATTACGCAAAACTGGCCAATTTTCTCATTCACTCTCGAGCGCAAAAAAGTTTCACTTAAAAAATTGCTCATTTTAAATGTGTTCACACACATTTAAAACGAATAATTCTTGCGAACAAAAAGGCAGCATTATAATATTATATATATAATACAAAACAATTCAATTCGAAATTAAGGACATAATTACCTATTAATTCAAACGAGTAAAATGTAAAAGAAGGAATCGCCCATTTCTGCATGCCAATTTTTTCTAAAAAGAGTACTGATGGTGGGGATCCCAAAAATTTATTTTACCTTATAGTAACTACGCTCAAGACTAAAATAAAACACTTCCTGTAACTATCTACAAATATCTCTTATTGCCCCTGTCCCCTTTTGGATAGTTGACACCGGACGTCGTATGGGTGAAAGGAATGCCTGTTCTGACCCTACTCCTGTGTGGGGGAAAAGTTACAAGAGAAAAATGTGTAAACTTATATCAAATTCCCCGATTAAACATACACTCACGCCTCTAACTCGACGTTTCAACATAAAAAAAACAGAGTACAAAATAATGAAGTAAGATACAATAAAGGAAATGCCAAATTTTTTTACACTGAGTAGTGTTTTAGGAAATATATTAAGTTTTTTGCAACAAAAAGAAATATATTTTTCAAATTCAATCCAAATGCCGCCCTTAGAATTTGAAGCCCCGGGCAAGGGTCCGGTTTACCCGGCTCTAGAGCCGCCCCTGAGTCCATTTCCCAATCAGTTAGTGGAGTGGTTTTTAGACTTTCGATCGCCCCGCTCCCCAAGTTTTTGAACATTCCTTCCTGACTGGCAACACCTGACTAAGTGACTTAAAAGTCCCTCAAAAATCTTAAGACTGCATCTGCTACTTATACAGATAGTAGATACTAATAACTTTTCATGATATGTAGTGTCACTTAGATTAGAATATATGTATAAAATTGTTTTATGGACATTATGAGAAAAAAAATGCTTAAATACAATATTTTGGTAAGAAATTAACTTAGAATCTTTTTTCGAGACATTCTCCTTTTATAAGAAATACTTCTATAATAATATTTTGCTTAGATAAAGTAAAGACTTCTCCAGAGAGCCTGAACTATATATAGGATTTTTAAAAAATTCACATTATTTTCAGAGTTACTACCAATTGAAATAATTATTGGCGTTTTTTTTCTTAAAATTTCTCCCCTCAGTTGTAGTAAAATATGGATAAATCCACTTCTAAGTTATATTTTTCAAAAATTCTAGTTAAGCCTCTGTACAGAAATCAGCTATATACAGGCAAATATTATTATAATAGAAGCATTTTTCATAAAAGGAGAAAGTTTTGAAAATGAGTCATTCTATGTTCATTTTTTGTCAAATATTGTACTTAAATAATTTTTTATTGTAATAATATTTTTAAAACAATTTTATATACGTTTCCTAATCTAAGTGACACTAACTATCATAAATATTGTCAATTCATATGCTTTTGGAAAATCACGGTTCCGAACGTAATCGGATACCCTAAAAAAAGACAATAAAAGTTTAATTCAAAATATTACAAAATACTAATTTTATACTAAGTGTGTGTGAATTTTTTTTTAATATTCTTGATCTAAATATATGTTTTAGTAGAATATTTATTGGTGGCAGTTTACAGATCTATACGATTGCATATCTTTCATTTTTTTCCACGAGACCTTTCAGAGTCTATAAAAGAGGGAAATCTTAACATAAAATAGGAGACCTTCGCGAATTCCTTTGAATAGCGCTGGGGACCTTCGGGGTCCGTAGACCACAGTTTAAGAACCCCTGAGTTACTGCATTGTCCAGTAGTGCACACACAAATTTTCAAGGGAGAGTCCAGGGTCGAAAGTCGACCGTTTTGGTGTCATGCTGTAATACGCCGCCCAACATATTCTTTTGATTTTGTCGATTTTCGGGAACAAAAATAATACAAAATTATTGAATAAATAATTAGCATTGATTAAATATTAATAACAAATACACAGTTAAATTTTACGTAATATATGCATAGGATTATATCTAATCGAAAAAAATCAAGGGCTATGGGGGTGTTCGGACCTCTAGGCCTCCCTCCCCTTGTGTGCGCCACTGGCTTTGTCCAATAAGGCTCAGTCAGGGGGTAGCTCATCTCTGAATCCTGCCTCCGATTATATGTTGATATTTCCCCTCAGCCTGCGGCGTGGCATGGCGTGTCATGAGTTAAAGCTCAGGTGCCACTGAAGATCCACTGTGTAGAGGGGCTGATACATTTTAAATCTGTTGAGGCTCAAAGTCTTTCCATTGGTGTATTGTGGAAGTTTGGAGAGGGGTAAACGAGCATAGACTGTATGTTTCAAAATTATAAGATCCATCGCCAATAGCTTTAGTGTTGCTTTTTTGTTTGACGTTAATAAACACTTACCACTAAAAACTCGATAAACGTCATTAACCTTTCACGCAGCACAAATTAATGAATGCTTGACAGAATACACCGCAAGATGCGAATATGCATCTTTATCACTTTTTATATCTACTTACCAGATCGTGTGACGCCCATCCGGTACAGTGGTTAGCTAAGCTGGCTGCTGTGCCGTAGGACCTAAGTTCGAATCCCGGAGAAGGCATAGATGTTTGTATAGTGCCTTTACGGAGTGAGGGTACTCTAAATAGCCATCGAGCCGTATGTTCTCTTGTGAGGTTGCTGGAAGGGAAATAGAGGTGGAGGGCCCTTGCGCCCCCTAGAGTGTTTTCCATCAAAATTGGGGTGAAACCGAGCTAAATCGTTTTGTCACCTGTTTGGTGCTCAAGGTTACGTCCAACGACTAGCGTACATCTATCCCCTTGCCACGATGAATTTCGTAGGTGGCATAAGAAACAACAACCAAATCGTATATCGTCGCCAAAGGTTTGTCATCAATTACTGATTTTATTATTCAATTTGCACTTGCTAACTAATGATGGGTCATACAGCTTTGAATTTTTCATTATATCATTAATCGTGTATGAGATTTACGCTTTTTTAATTTAAAAACAGTCACTTTCTTCAAGGTGTTTCGGATTTTTAAAGAATATATATTCATATAATCTTTTCTATACATCTAAAAATTGCTAAGGTTATTTTGTTCGAAGATGGCTACATTATATAGAAGAATTACGTGCTATACACAATACGTATACATTTCTTTTTACTACATTTCCATGCTTTCAATTCAAAGGGGAGAACTTTAACTTATATTAGATTTACCAAAGTAATTATTTCTCGACATCGATAAGAACAATTTGCTTCCTTATGAATACTCAGTTAAGCTTTCATTAAATAATCTCCCGCATATTAATGATCATTACGACAAATTGGCAACACTTATTTTAGCCATGTGTAACATTTCTATCTCCTTGACCCGCAGAGAGATCTACAATGAATGAATCATTTGTTTTTCATCCTCACTGGCCATTAAGTCGGGTATTACCTGTTATAGAAAATCTTCATTGTTTTTTGGATGAAGAGGACCTTTTATTAGAAATGTAACTAAGAGATTGCAAATAATTAGATCCTATTTTTGTGTCAGTAGTTAAGAATCATTAGGGAAAACTCCACGTTTTTTTTTATTAATGAGTATTTGAGTTTTGATGGAACTCACAAACATTAGTATGCGTAAAACGTTCGCAGTGATAGTTCATTAACTGATGATGCATGTTGCCGCTAGTAATTATACTCACATAAAGTTTATTTTTTGTTTATTTTTTGAAGTAATAAATAGAAACAATTTAACACAGTCGAAATGTTTGCCCCCGATAATGGGTATTTTAAACATGAAGAAATTGTGTTAATCAAAATTGTGAAAGTTAGTTTTTTAATGTATAAATTATTTCTTATTAATTGGCAGAGTTGAAGATCCCTCTTTAATGGATTTTATTACGGCCGCGGTAGCCAAGTGGCCAAACGTGACCTTGAGATGGGCATTATTTCTGTCCATTTCTGGTGCCATTAAAGATCCACCATGTAGAGAGACTGATGCATACTAAATCTGTCGAGACTCAAAATCATCACTTTGGCATGGCGTGGAAGTTTTGAGAGTGGGATTTTAATTCAGGTGTGGGTGGTTGTGGTAGCCTAGTAGTCAAGGTCATGAATTTGGGGCAGTCATGTTATGAGTTCGAGCCAAAACCAACTGAAGACCCGCCGGGTAGAGGGGCTGATACATGTTAAATTTGTCGAGGTTCAAAGTCCTCCTGTTGGTGTAGTGTGGTAGTTCGGAGAGGGGCATACTAGATAAAATGTCATCCTCGTCATTTGGTCATGGCTTAATCGCCAAAAGCCCTAGAGTAGCTGAATAGTGCGACGTTAATATTCACTCGCTCATTTTGACAGTACTTCAGAATTATAAGGTTTCCTGCCAATAGCCCTCCTGTAACTTCGTAGCATGACTGTGGTAGTCAGTTAACCTATCAATCTAAATTCTTTGGTAAAGAGGTAGTGCCATATATGAAGATCTATGGAATTAGTAAAGGCTGTTCAGAAACCGATATAAAATAAATTTGAATACGAATTTATTTAATCTCTATCATCCATTGTTAGTCGAAAGCTTTTTAATTGGTCCAAGTACCAAATACATATAATAATTAATACTTTAGTTAAAAATTAGTTTTCACAGTAATAAAGCAGATATTTGACATTTGCATCTGTTATTGCATTTAAGACTCGATAGATATATATCTAAATTTGAAAATTAAAGACAAAGGTTATTTCTATGAATAACATTTTTTTATCAGGTAACAATAAAAGATTAACGTTATTCTCCTTTTTTTTAAAATCTCATCGACAATTTGGATGTTAGCTATGAAGTCTTAGCCATAATTATATATATATATATATATATATATATATATATATATATATATATATATATATATATATTATATAAACTCATCACTGTCAACATCAAATCTGTTTTCGATTAAACAGCAATGAATCAATTTGATACAAACAAGAAAACCATGCTCATCATCAGTAAAAATTAATCCTCAATTTTAATTTAACTTTCACTTAACGCCATTAAATAATCTAATCTCCATTGATTGTGTTAAATCTTTTATCGACATTGCATCTAATTTACCATCACAATTATCCAATCGTGGTAGCTTTTAACGTTATTCGATTAAGGCAACATTTCAGGTATCATTAACATGGGTAAATCACAATCCATTCGATCCAGGTACTAAACAAAGTTTTTCTGTTCGGTTTCCGATTTTAAAGCAGGTTGCAATTGGTTAAAGGGGGAAACCGGAAACGGATCTGGTACGGGGAACGTCTGTGCGTGTCAAAACGACAAGCGGTCGAGCGTTTCAGAGCACGGTCCACAGAGCCCCGACTACGAAACGCTGGAGTACGTGTACTGAGGCCTCGTGTACGTGATGGGCATGTAGAAGTGGACTTTGGGGTTTTGTTTGCATTTTTTTCTCGACAGATATACACTTTTTGTTCGGATGAGATATGGATTCATTCTCGACTGCGTGAGTTTCAACTGTTTGAAGAATTCTTTTTTGTTCCTTTACCCGACGCGATTTGAATATTTTCTGTTTGATATTTGAATGGGCCTTATGTAAAATAATTTTTTATCCTTTTTTTAAAATTTTATTTTATGTTTGGAAATTTCGACACCTTTGCGGAGCGGGATACAAAAGAATGTTTTATTTTTTATCTCCTTTTTTCTAGCGAGTAATGTGATATATTCAGGAATTAACCATTGTGCTGTGGAATTCAAGTAGGAATTTTAAATAAGTCGATATTAATTTGCTTTTTATCGGCAAAAGAAAGCTGAAATTGTTATGAAATGGAAATTATCACACGAGAATTGAGGTGCTTTGTGAATGGTAATGTGGATGTAAATAAGCATTTCATAATATAAAGGTAATTGTTAGGCATGATACGGATTAGCTGTGTTTAATGGATTTGACTTTTCGTAATAAAAGCGAAAAATGAACTAAAAATAAACTAAATACGAAATGAAAATGATTTCATGCGTGAAAAATGAACGCACAATGTATTGAAAATGATATCGGATTTATCATGCTTCGTTAAAATAATTGACATATGAAATATTCTACTCTTTCGTAAGAACATTTCGTTTAAATAGTCATTTATGTTAAAATACATAAAACACAGAAAATCCTGTTTTTCTTTAAATAATTGAATGAAATATTTAGCTAAGCTTTATTAAAATATATAAAATGTAATTTAAATCGGAAATAGAATATATTATGTGAAATTCAAATTGGTTTGTGCATTGATTCCTTAAAATTCCTTTAAGATTTCTGTGTAGCGGCCATTTTAAATTCGTGTAAGTAATGTTGATTTTATGAACATTCTATTTTTCTCTTCAAGATAAGATTAGTGTATCGATTTTAATGTAATAAACTACATCTAAAACAGAAAAGAATATTGAAGGTTTTTCTAGAATTACGTTTATCTTTCGGTGTTTGAAATTTTTTTCTAAATATTTTTTAAAAATTTGAAGACCCACACAGGAATCGCTAAACCGACATTAAATTATTTTTAAATATCCGAGAAAATTATAATTCTAAAGAAACCTTCGTTAATTTTTACTTTTCAAGATGCTTTTTGATGCATGAAAATTGATATGATAGACAAAGTTTGAGGTGTAAGTAGAATTTACATTGAATTTACGCAACGTTTTTGAATGGTGGGAGCATAAAAAGAATGTCTTTTACCTTTTCCCTATTTTTTCTACATTTCTACCCTGTTATTTTAAAGCATATAAATTGACATTAATTACTAGAGGAAATAATAGAATGATCAATTATTTCATACTGAAAAAAGGAAGATATTGTATCTGATGGATGACTAATAAATGAATAAATAATAAAATGAATATTTTTTTTCATATTTAGTGTTACTTGAATAAGTATATATGCGTATAAAATTATTTAAAAAATATTATTACAAAAAAATTATTTTAAGTGTATTTTTTTGGAGAATAGTGATGAAAAAAATGTCCCATTTTCAAGATATTCTTTTATGGAAAAGGCCTATGCATAGATACATTTTTTTTTCTACAAAAACCCGAACAAGAATTTTTGAAAATTTTCATTTTCATGGTTGCAATCAATTAAAATGATAACCCATGGTTTTTTACGTTAAAATTTCTCTAATTTGATATGTGAAAATATAAATATAAGTTCACTCTGTTGTTACTGATGCCACCTGATCGGCAAAGGCCAGATCGAGGTCCACGAAATTCATCATGGCAATGGGCTAAGTGACGCCTGTCGTCATCTGTAACTTTGAGCACCATACAGGTGACAGAACTATTTTGCTCGGTTTCACCTCAATTTTGAGAGAGAACAAACACCCTGGGGGTGGTCAGGGCCTCACCTCTCTTCCCCTTCCACCAATCTCACGAGAGGACTTGCGGCTTGACGGCTATTTAAAGCACCCCCATGCCGCGAAGGCATTATACAATTACAAACATCCATGTCTTCTTCGCGATTCGAACCCAGTCCCAACGGCACAGCAGTCAGCGTCGCTAACCACTACCGGATGGGCGACTAAGTTCACTCTATACAACATATTTCAAAAGTCCTATTTCAGGATCTGCCCAGAAGTCTTATCTATACATAGGTAAAATATTATTCTCATAGAAGTATTTTTTATGAAAGGAGAATGTTTTGAAAATATGTCCTTTTTTTCCTCAATTTCTTTGTCAAACAAAAATTGCATTTTAATAATTTTTTCTTGTAATAAAATTCTTAAAATAGTATTCTATGTATATTCTAATTTAAGGGACACTAAACATTAAAAAATACATTTCTACCCTTTTTAATAATCCTGATTCTGCACGTAGTCAGTCCCTTTAATGTATGAAAGCAAATGGAAACACACACACACACTGTTAATATCAGATGCTTTAGGAAGAAGACAATAATATCGGATAATTTTCGAACTACAAAATAAAATGAGAAATAACAAAGCTATAAGAATAAGAATGTGTGTTTTTTTAAGTACAATAATTCCTTTAATATAATTATTTATTTCCCTCTGCATTTATGGGAATCGGTAGAGCATATAGTAAATGAATATGTTATTATAATAGATAAATTTACTTCTGCAAATTCTACGCAACATTTCTACTTTGCTATTTGTATATTTACAGATAAACTACTAGTAATTTTCTAATTCAGTATGCCAACCACACGAGATTTATAAATCAATTATTTTGATCCACTTCGCAAAATAAATGCAATTATTTAAAACTTTTCATTATCGAAATTCCATTTAAATTTCAATACTCTTATCTCTGCTCTCCATCTTCCGGTGAATCCATCAAGCTGTGTAATTTTATTTTATCGTCTGATGTATTGAATTCTTCGTTTCCGGGATGGTGGCGTAAATGATTGCCCTTTACCAATCTTTTCTTTAGTAATGGCAACAAAGCGCATCGACCTATATAATAGAAGCAACACCCTTTTGTCCATACCCTCTCTCTCCAGTACCTCACCCTACTGTTTTTTCGAATGTTTGTTGATGGCTGTGGTGTGGGAAATGTAAACATGACTGTGAGCACGATGCGTATGAAATAACTACATTTTGTGAATTTTTTATGCTAAGCAAGGTATTAGAGAGCTTTAAATAACAAATGGAATTTTGAACATTCGTAAGCGTGCGACTTTCCGTCTATCGCAATTTAATTATTTAAGTAATTCTAATTCTAAGCGAAATTTTTAAAAAATATCTATATTTAGGAGTAAAATAATTCACACTCGATCATCACGAGGTTTCCAAAACCTACAAATTGGAAAATTAGCAGGTATGTTCATTTTGTTGAGTAGAGATTCACTGAAAACGGGTTTCGCAGAAATTGACACCTAAGGAGGATTATAAGGGGGTTATAGGTAAAAAGATCCCATTTTTGAGCTATTAGATGTACTGACTTTATATTTGGCAAGCATGTTACTTCTGTTGAGTAATGGTCTGTTAAGAGCGAGATTTGAAGTAAACTACTCCACAAAGGTAAAAGAGGTCTCAGGCGCGTTAATTTTGTCTCGAAAGCTGAAAATATAAACAATTTTCAATTCGATATAATTCTTTGAGTTAAAAATTAAATAATTCGATTCTTTTGCACATTATATACAGAGGAATAAGGTTTCAAAAAAGTGCAAAATGTTTAAAACATAACAACAGTTAGACAACATACTACAATCAGATACGGTTCAAACAGTGTGATACATTTTTGCTCTTTTTTGAAACCGCATTCCGTTATAAATAATGTGTAAAAAAAAGAATCGAATTATTTAATTTTAATCTCAAAGAATTAAATCTAGTCGAAAATTCTTTATATCCCAGCTCTTAAAACAAAATTAACACCCCTGAGACTCCTTTTAACGGACATTATATATTTAAAAAAATCCCGATTTTTGAATTATTAGATCTTTATAATGAATTTTGGCAAACATGTTTCTTTTGTTGAGTAGAAGTTCGCTAAAAACTGTTTTGAGGGAATCGATTACGTGGAGAGGGTAGGTTATGGGGGAGTAAAATATAAATACTTCCATTTTAGAAATTCAAGTATTGTCAAAAGGAGAGGGCAAGAAGAGTGTTTTTCAATGCAGTCGAAAGTTTATACTAAGACTTAGATATAAATAAATTAAAACCAATATATAGTTATGAGATACCCAGTAAAGTGGAAGGTAATGGGTAGTTTTCCCACATAAGTAACTTTTAATGTATCAAAGTTAACCACCGTGCCGTTTTTATTGTTTGCTTGGTATCTTTCAAACGAAATCTTTAATCTTAAAGATTATGTTATCGTTATTTATTTAACTAAATTTTTAGGTCTTCGCATGTTTTCTAACAAATATGAAACAAATAGTAAATGTGTAGTGTTATTTATTTGCTTTTAGTATACATATTGCTTTATTAATGTTACGCAGGTGCTCTTTCAGTTTACACCAGTGTTTCTCAAACTTTCAATACTGGCGACCCAATTTTCAATCATAATTTTTGCCGCGCCCCCCCTGTACAACAATAATGTATTTACTGCAATAAAAATGCACTTTGAGAGAGAGACGCTAAAGTTACAATACGATCTTAATTATAAACCGTACAAATTAATAGATAAGTATATTAAATTTTGTGTATATGTAACTTTTAAGTAATATATATTTTAAGAAAAAATTACTTAAAATATATATTACTTACTTATTATTAAGCTCTGGTTTCTCTTCAAACTTCATGCTTATCTTTCGTACTTACTTATTATTGTGTTATTTTTCTTTCTCTAATTTTTAAATTGGAACAGATCGCAAAATGATATATTTAATTAAAGATTTATTTCCTTCAGCATTCATTTCTCAAAGTATAAATGTCATTAGAAAAATAGTCTAGTCAATGTTGCTCTCTATCATATCCATCACATCTGGCATTATAGGGTATGTTTGCGTGAGTCTGGGCAACATATCGGACGTCTGCGCAAAGCATGTAAAAATGCTTTTCCTCGTACAATTCCAGTCAGTTTTGGTCGACTCGATGCTCCTATAGCTACCGAATCTAGCTTGAATGTACATTTTTTTTTAATTTACACGTTAATTGTAATTCACGGTAATTAAGTATTTACGGCAGTAGATTAAAACAATATCATACATACATTTTTAAGTCGTAAGCAAACATTCGATGATAATAAAGAATCAACAAGTACACAGACGAACGAGCATGGTTCCGAAAATTAAATCAAGGCGATATTCTCAAAAATACTTAAATTTTGGATTTACCACTACTGAAGTAAATGATGGGGGGAAAAGCCCCCGCTCGATATGTATTAAAACTTACAAATCTGTAGAACAACATGTGAAAGTTATTTTTAAAACATGTAAAATCTTTTAGCAATGTTGGCAAAGAATTTTAAAAAGTATTTTCTGGATGAGGACAGCTTGGTAGCAAGTTACGAGTGGATTAGGGATCTATTTCAAGATACTCCAGAAGGGCTCTCAACTTCCGAAGAAGAAATCTTCATAGATTTCACATCCAGTGAAAAATGAAAAGGCAATTTTGTAATAAATCGCTCTTTGAATTTTGGGTAGAGGTGGATGAGGAATTATCTGTACTGAAAACAAAAGCACTTCGTATACTATTAGCATTTTCAACATCCTACCTTTGTTAAACCGGATTTTCTGCTGTGGATGCTTTGAAGACAAAATATAGATCTCAGCTAAATATAGAAAAATAACTCTTTAAGTGCCAATTTCTGATACTAAACTTTCCTTTGAAAAACTTTCCTCTACAAGACAAGCCCGTGGAAGTCCTTAATAATAATTAAACTTGTTCTTAATCCAGTAATAAGATTGATTGATTAAATATTAACGTCGCACTGTTCTGCTGCACGAGGGCTTTTGACGACGGTCCACGTAATTTTGAACCATGGTTAAGTGACGTGGACGACACCTGAGCTGGCACCCCTCTCTCCTTACTACTACACTACACCAACGGGAGGACGTTTCAGCTCTCGACAGATTTAACGTGCATCGCTGCCCTACACGGCGGGTCTTTAGTGGTACTGAGCTCGAACTCGTGACAAGGCAAGCCACGATCCGATACCTATACCTCTCGGCTACCGCGGCCAAATTTAGTAATAAGAAATTATTTATAAAATACCTTCTTCAGTACTGATACATTAAACGTATACTGGCTGAATCACCGACTCTTCGCACGAGTTCATATTTAAAAAAAATAAAACATTATTCTTGACATAATAGCTGGACTGTAAGGAGAGTAAAACTGCGTGCACGACATTGTATACAAAAATGTAAAATGATTTTTTTTTAGATAAATGCTATAATTGTAAATAACTGTTTAAAAGAACTGTAGTTTTAAACCTCACAGAATTAGCATTTAGAATTAATGTTAAATAATAAAAAAGAATATAAAATTCCGATGAAGAATAATTGTACTTTTTAACATTTAAAGCGGGAAGACTTCAAAATGTTTTAACCCGGGAGCAGGCGCGTACTCGATACTAACGCTAATGGTAGTGCGGGGGGACTCAGTCACCCCAATCATTTGTTTAGAATTATTTTTACTGTACACGATACAAATCGGAATTCTAGTGAATATTTTAATTTATAGAAAGTATACTTACCTTCTTTCAAGGACTATTCAATTCTTTGATTATTTGAGAAAAAATCCAATAAAACTGAACTAAAATGATTCAAAAGTACAAGACCATAATAAAGAACGTAAATCAGACACTTTTCACTAATATTACAGAAATGTTAAATCAATCAATTCTTTTCCAAATATCGAAAAACGCTATTATTTACAATTTCCCTAAGCGAAAAGCAAACGCATAAAAGATGGGACGGAACTAATATTGAATAACCATACCATAAGATTGAAGGTCAATCAAATGATTAGCAAACGTACTATGCAGCCTGGCTGAAAAGTGAATCATGTCTTTCTTTTCTTTTTCTACAGCTAATGTACAGTATTTCAATAATAATTATAGTGATGAATATTGTTTATCTTCTTAGAATTTTTCTCAGGGTCTGGGTTTCGTTTTTCTTTTAACGAGTAATATTTTATGTTAAAACGTAATAAAAAAATCTCTCATTGAGGAAATACAGCAAATAAAACAAAATGTTTTTTTTTCATTAATTTGGTTTTGGGCTCAAAGATAGCTATTTGTTGACGGAAAAAAGCCAGATAATAAACATAAATTATGTCAGTGTTGTTGTGTGTATTTTTTTTTATTATGGAAGAAAGCATTTTGTTTTACTTCTCTTTCCGGTTATTTTTTTTAAAAAAAATCTATAAATTTTCGATATGCTCGCGCCCCCTTGTAGGGTCATCGCGCCCCCCCAGGGGGCGCGCCCCACACTTTGAGAAACACTGGTTTACACACATTCTCTTTCTCCCTCTGTCTCTATCTTCAAATATTTTAAAACTGTCTTCTAGAAATGTGCTATGTTTAGCATCGAGTAAAAATGTTTTTTTATTTCTTTTTTCACGTCCATTTTTAAACATATTTGATGTTTTTATCCCATTACATTGCTGGAAAAGAAATCGATATTTTCTTTTTCTTATTGCATGCTCATTTTTATAATGGAAATAATGTATTTTATTATGGAAATAAAGTTAAAGATTAGATTTTAAATAGCGTCATAAAATACTGTGTTCTACGATTGATAGCTGAAGATGTGATGTCAGACAAATAGATATAGTGTTTGGAAAGACATATCCGAATCCAACTGAAACTTCAGATTGATAAGATAGATACTTCAAGTTCTGTCTAGAACGCTTTTATTTAGATTCTGAACGTCTTTAGAACTGTTCACTGTCATTTAATTAATGAGTGCTATTAGGATCGAAATTTTAACATTAACTTGAGTAACACCCTAGTGATTATGGTGCCCGGCGCGCCATGAGTTCGAGCCCTAGAACCACTGAAGATTCGGCCGCGGTAGCCTAGTGGTCAAAGTAACGGACTTGTGGCTGGCGTGTCAGGAGTTCGAGCCTTGCACTGCTGAAGACCCACCGTGTAGGGGAAGATGCACGATGAATCTGTTTATGATCAAATGTCCTCCCATTGGTGTGGAAGTTAAGAGACGGGGTGCAAGCTCAGGTGACATCCTCGTCACTTGAGCATGGTTCAAAATTACAAGGTCCATCGCCACAAACCCTGGATTAGCTGAATAGTGCGACGTTAATGTTCACTCACTCACGCTAAAGACTCGCGGTGTAGAATGTCTGATGCACATTTAGTCTATCTTGGCTCAAAGTCCTACCGTTGGCAATGTGTGGAAGTTTGGAGAGGGGGTGCCAGATAAGGTGTCATCCTCATTACTGGACCGAGGCTTAAAACTACGAGGCCAATCACCATTAGCCATGTTTCTTTGCTATGCAACGTTAAACATTCACTCAACATTAACTTGATTTACATATTGTAATAAGAACTAACGTTTTTAAAAGTTTATATTTTATTTTCAATATTAACATTTACATGTACCAAGTATGGATAACATTTTACGTTTTCAACTGTTGAATAATAGACATCAAAATCAAAAGTGAAAAAAATGAAGGCAATAATAAGAATAACAATTTAAAATTCAACCATTGAAAATTTTTATAAGATAGGGTCTTTTGAAGCAAGACAATTTTGAAAAGATTATAAAATTATATGAGGGAAGAGCTTTCATCCTGGAGAACCTTCTGGTAGATGTTTATTCACTATCTATTAATAGTAATTTTATTACCTATTCGCAAAATTCTAGTTACTTTTTTAAGAGAATGTAGAATTTATCGACTTGTTTTGACGCCACTTATTTTATTGCTCATATTTAACTCGCGAAACTTGCAAAAACTTGCGCACAGCTTGCAAAGTTTGAAAAGAAATGATTTACCCCGCTTTCGAAATTTGACCTTAGACTAATAACGCGTAGCAAATTAAAAAAAAAAAACAAGCGTGGGAAATTTTATTCATGAAATAATGTCTTTCCTTGATACTTATTGTGATTTGGTTTTTTAGCATATATAGAATTTTTATAAAGAAATTTTTCAATTCTAATTTCCCCCTTCTATTGTTGGTCCTTTATAATTATATTTTGTTTTTTTTTCTACATAGAGTGATTTTAGTTTGTATCGGAATCAAAGTGAGAATTTTTGTGGGAGATTTAACACTTTTGATTCTATATTAGCCACAAAAAAATGTTAAATCTTTCTTTTACAAAAACTGACCGCTGAAGCTAAGTGGTAATATTCGCAAACTTGTAATCGACGTTGTTCTTATTGAACCGTTATCCTGTTGGTGTGGTATGGTTGTTGGGAGAGGAGGGGGGCAACTGAGGTGTCATCCATGTCACTCGACCATGGTTCAAAATTACGTGGTCTGTCGCCAAAAGCCCTTTTGTAGCTGAACAGTGTGATGTTAATATTCACTCACTCACCTGTTGAATCGTGGGTTCGAGTCAGTGGCGTAACGTGCACCCCCGAAACCTCCGCATCACGGGGGGGCGAGAAATCTAGAGGTGCTCAAAGATTACGATTTTTCAATTCTTGATAAGATCCGGCTTTGGGCCAGATTTCGAAGGAGGGCCCTAATGTTCTCCGTTACGCCACTGGCTCTCCGGCCGCGGTAGCCGAGTGGTCAAGGTATCTGATCGTGGCTGGCCTTGTCACGAGTTCGAGCCCAGTACCACTAAAGACCCACCGTGAAGGGGAGTGATGCACATTGCTCAAATATTCTCCCGCTGGTGTGGTAGTTAGGCAAGGGGGTGCTAGCTCAGGTGTCGTCCATGTCACTTGACCATGGTTCAAAATTATGTGGTCCATCGCCAAAAAGCCCTCGTGTACTGAACAGGGTGACGTTAATATTTACTCACTGGGTCTAGACCAAGTGCCATTTAAGAAGCTAGAACACATTAAGTTTGCCGAGGTTCAAAGTCTTCACGTTAGCATAGTTTGGAAGTTTAGAGTGTAGGGTGCCCGCTCAGGTGCTGTCCTTATTAGTTGACCAAGGTTCAAGATTAAGAGGGCTCCCTTTGTAGCTTTAAGTGAGTGAGAGAATATTTACGTCGCACAGTTCATCTACTCGAGGGCTTTTGGCGACGGACCAAGTAGTTTTGAACCACGGTCAAGTCACGAAGATGACACCTGAGCTGGTACCTCTCTTCCTAACCACCTAACCATACCAACAGAAGGACGTTTGGGCTCTCGACAGATTTAACATGCATCGCTGCCCTACACAGCGGATCTTCTATGGTGCTAGACTTGAGCTCATGACACTCCGGCCACGAGTCCTTTAACTTGACCACTACCTATGAATGTAGCTTTAAAGTGCGTCGTTAATAAACGATCAATCAATTTTCCATAAAGAATGTTTGAAATCGTTAACAATATTTTTAACCATTTAAAATTTATTGAATAATCCTAATATAAGCCTTACTTTAATACAATTATACGTTATTCTGTAAACGTTGTGTGTTTTATTCTTATAACGTTATTCTGTAAATTGCTCTCTTCATTTTAAAATTTGAAATTTTTCTTTAGAAGTAATTTTTAAAGTGATACTATTTTTTAAAAGACTTTCTTGAAAATTTTGGAACTCAAATCAAAATAAACGAGTTAATACTTTTTTTATCGGATAACATCAATCATTCTACCTATATAAAATATCCGTACATAAACTTTCTTTACGAAATAAATAAAAACATAATTATTCCACTTCACTTCCTCGCTTATTTTTGATATAATTTCCATCTTTATTTAAATTCCGAATTATCCCCGGAGGTCTTCCTTTAGGGACTGACCCCGTACATTCATCAATGGGTCATACTATAGATCCAATGCATCAATACCTCATTGAAATTCAGAATCATTTTAAAACGGTGCAATGACAACGTTACCTTCTAACCGATTAGAAGACATCCTAATGGACCACTTTTTGTGTGTCGAATATTTTTTCTTTTTCGGATCTCCTCTAAATGTTTTCCATTGTTCCAAAGTAGTAATTTAGAGCGAAAGAAAAAAAAGTGTCTAACTCAACCACCTGAAGTTTATTTCCATCTTGTTTTTCGGACCATTTTTTAAAAGATCGTCCGTCTTATATAACACGGAAAAACGCATGGAACTAACAAATTAACCCCGTTTAAACAAATACAGCTGTATCTAAAAGGGGCATTAACTCGATATAATTTACGCCATACCTCCCAGTGTTAGCAGGAAGACGTGGGAACGTTGATTTCCGTTCCTTCAGACATGGGTTCACCTGCAAAGGGCCCCTTCGATAGAACAATGGACTAAGTGTGCCTTATTTGGTAACGTGTTGCTGTGATGCCATGATCCGATGCTTCACTTCACGACTTCACCATATGCGGCCGTAATTACGGTCTTCGGTGGTCCGCTTAAGGGAAGTGTTAACTCTTTATTTTGGAGGAGTTTTATTTCTGGCACTAATGGTCTCATAAGGAACCTATTTTTTTTGGTTGTGTTTTTCTGGCCCTTTGAAATTGGTTGAACGTGATTACAAGGATTTCAAAAACAAGGTAAATAAATAAATGTAACAGGAATTTTTTTTATTATATAATGTTGGAAATAGCAGCATTTTGTTTTCTTGTTAAATATTGTAGAATAAGTAAAATATTATCCGCATATATTCAAAAACGTGTTATTTTTATTCCAGTTATATAATTTCATATAAAATAAGAGACAGGGAAATAGAGTAATTATATGTGTATGGGAAAAATGATTTTATTTAGATTCATTTTTCCGTGGTAATTTTACTTGATATTAGCTTCGATAATGTAGTTTTACTATATTTAATATTAATCTTTTGGTGTTATGATTATTATTCTTACTCTTATTTCTTTTCCCCACAGCCAAGTAGCATAGGCAAATTACAGGTGAAGGTTAGCTGGCCTAAGCCTGCAATCTTAGGTTCTTAGGCTTTTAGTTTGATATTGTACTACTGAGGCTGTCTTATTGTTTTTACCTATAGTGTTATATTTCTACTTTTGCTTTGATAGTGTAGATTTACAGCCCAATTTAGTATATATAAAGAGAGGGAACAGCATTAATATCAACATTAAAGATGTATGTATTTATATCAAATGTAACAATTCTTAACAAATATATTTATCAATGGGCAGTAACAAAAGATTCGTAAGCGTTATTGTTGGGTTATATGTTCAAATCTAGATCTTACCATTGAACATCACATGTAATAAGTTTTTCTAGGCTTAAACTAAACAAAACTCAGTGGCGTAGCAGCCCATGAGGGCCAAGGCCTACTCAAGGCCAAGAGGCCATCTCGGCTTTTATGACCTTTGGCACTGAGGTGCATAAACAGGTGTTCCAGTTAGGTGGTCAGTCTGACTCAAAAATCCCTAGTTTTAGTTCCCAAGCAAGCTTTGTATTTATTTATCGACTCACTTAGGGGTTGAATGATTGAGTTGACCTTGCTTAGTCCGGGATTTGAACCCCGGACATGTGGCGTGGAAGCGCGATACGCTACCACTCAGCCACTGAACTTCTTTCTTGGCTTATTTGGTTTCAATTTTAGTCTCACAGCTATATAAGACCAATCGGTGGCGAAAAAATTTCAGTCGTGGTCAAATGATGATGAGAATAATTGAGTTAATTCTTATATCTTAATTTCCACACCGTACTAAAGTTGCTTCAAGATACGTGGTAAAGTGGAACATTTTGTGTATACTTAGAAAGTGATGTAACGTCTTAGAGCCGTCTTGACTTTCTCATTGTGTTTTTTCATTCATTCACTGTAATTGAGAGATCACGACATCGAGTTAGTGTCTATATTGTTTTCAAAAGCCGTTCGTTCGAGTTCCAATTTTACAAAGAATCCCTCATGTAGCGTGGCGGATGCACGGTAAATTTATCGGGGCTTAAGATCTTCATGTTAACGTTCCATTTGTGTGGGTTGTAGCTGTTTCATCATGGTCACGATCAAAGTTTAACATAATGAGTTTCGTCCCTAGCAGCACTCATGTTGTTTCAGAGCGGGATGGTAATAAACAATTAATCGATGAATATCATATTTTGAAATTCAGTTACCAAGTGTTATGTAACTGAAATAATAAAATCAAAGACAACAGAATTAAAATATAGTCGGCAGTATAAGCTAGTAATATAAATTTTTTTTTAAGTCAATTCCTACTTAGATCAACAAAGAAAAATTTTATTTTAGCTACTTTTTATTAAATAGTTACAATTAATATTAACATGTGTATACATATGACGGAATCACAATATTAAGTGGCAATTAATTTTTATTAATTATCATTAAAGTATCGTAGTCATCCAAAACAATCGTTTATGTAAAATTTCAGTTCAACTGAATGCTTTAAAACATGAAAAAAAAAACCTTTTCAAGTTTTGACGCAAGTCGCCAAAAAGGATGCCAACGTGGCTGTATTAGTAATTCTTTAAATAATTAGTTTTAATCAATTAAGTTTTGTTAGTTATAATTAAATTACTGTGTTGTCATCCAAAATAATCATGTATATAAAATTTCAGCTCAATTGTGCGCTTTAAAATGTATTTTATTAACGATTGAAAATTCCATCCAGTTAAAAAAATGAATAGTGTGAGTTAATAGCAGGAATTGAAAATAAATGACCGTTAGTGGGGGGAACAAATGGAATCGTGTGTTTTGGAAAACTTAAATTCAAAAACAAGAGGAATGATATTGGGATAATATAGGGAATAGATGATCTTCTTTTTAGATTTATACAACCAATCCAACAAACGTGATTGGCGGGAAAGTAGAAACAAAACATAGTTTCTCTTCCTACTAAATTATTTCTAGTTTAGACGGGTAGGGTTGTGAAGACAATATTAAAAGCCTATATAGTCGCTTAAGAGAAAAAGAAGGGAAAATACGTAGCATGGATCATTTTCTTTCCTCCAGTTCACTGTATCTGTATCGAAAAGCAAATCTGTAAGAGTACCATGTTGTGAAGAAGAGATATCTGATTAAAGCTTCTACTAGAGGAATCACAAAGGCGTTCTGTGTGTCTGGGCACGTATTATGCGAGAATCGAAATGATATAATATTAAGAGAAGAAGGAGGAAGTGATGTTATCGATAAGATCCCGTTCATACCCAATATGATCGGTAGAAACTTGGTACTGTTATTTAATGTTTGCGATAGGTTCCATGTCTAGAATTTCAAAGGTAAGTGATGTTACGTTTTTACTGTGTTTTTATAATTAAAAAAATAATTTACATCATGACTGTTTTTTTTTAACTATTTAAATTTTTTAATGAATATAATATATAGACAGGGACATCTTTATACTTCTTGAGGACCTGGGCCCCTACACAAATGTAGGCTCCACCAATATTAAAAAGTAGACAGTACATAACATACGTTGCCGAATACTTGTAAAGGGTGTTTTTTAGAGGTATAGAACTTTAAATTGCAATAAAATAACGATGTATTATTCGATTGACATGAATTTCTTTATTCGAAAGATAATCTTGTGGCATTACATTTTAAATATGATTTCTGGCATAGGACTGCCATGGCTGGTGGCTCGGATGTAGTCCAATTTTCGATGACTTTTCCCAACATTTGTGGCCGTATATCGGCAATAACACGGCGAATGTTGTCTTCCAAATGGTCAAGCGTTTGTGGCTTATCTGCATAGACCAATGACTTTACATAGCCCCACAGAAAATAGTCTAGCGGTGTTAAATCACAAGATCTTGGAGGCCAATTTACAGGTCCAAAACGTGAAATTAAGCGGTCACCAAACATGTCTTTCAATAAATCGATTGTGGCACGAGCTGTGTGACATGTTCCGCCGTCTTGTTGGAACCACAGCTCCTGGACATCATGATTGTTCAATTCAGGAATGAAAAAGTTAGTAATCATGCTCTATACCGATCACCATTGACTGTAACGTTGTGGCCTTCATCGTTTTCGAAGGATTCCACCAGCCCATAAAGCGCACCAAACAGTCAGTTTTTCTGGATGTAACGGTGTTTCGACATACACTTGTGGATTAGCTTCACTCCAAATGCGGCAGTTTTGTTTGTTGACGTAGCCATTCAACCAGAAGTGCGTTTCATCGCTAAACAAAATTCGCTTATGAAAATCGGGAACAACGGCAATCTCGTTTTGGGCCCATTCGACGAATCTACGCCTTGCTTGATGATCGTTTTGATGAATTGCCAAACCAAACTGAGAATAAATCACTTGACAGCTGTTAAATCGGTCGCCATCTTGGAAAGTAATGCCAATTTAAACTTCTATACCTGGAAAAAAAATACTCTTTACAAACAATAACCCGAAACAAATAAATACTGCGTGACTTACAATTGGACAAATTGGTCGACCGACTGCCACTTTTCACTGAATGAGTAATGGAGGTGTATGGTGGTAGGCTTAAGGCCTATACCTGGACGATGGTCGTCACATATAACCAGATGAAATATCATCCGAAATTCCCAGTTTTTCGGTGAATACAACCGGAAATAACATTTGAACGTTGAAGTTATTTGAATCATGATCTTATTAAGGGCTGAGTTGTAAATGAGATGAGGCTCTCATTGTGGCCGAGGTCCTGGGTCCGGGTCCAGTTGGCCCATGCCTTTAGACATCCCTACCTCTTGTTGCTTCTAAGTGTGACGTATTAAACAGTTAATAAATAAATGTTCACATTAAATGGTTTGAGAAAAAAATTAAACATACATAGTCCCTTAAACATGACGGGATTTTAGTAAATTTTTGTGCTTAAGTCAGAATGTTTGGTAGAAATGATTTAGAATTATGCAGTCTCTCGGATTGCGATTCTCAATTCTATCAAAGAACATCATATAAATAGTAAGGATCAACTAATAATGAGTACCTTGAGTAATAGTGAGTGTCTTAAGCAATACACAGATAAATATCTGAAGAATCAGGTGCCAACTCAGGCGTTATCCTCATCAAGCAATCCTAATTTAGAATGTAGAGTTTACTCTTCAACACACACATACATTTCTATATACAGTGGGTGATCGGTTAACGAACAGATCGGTTAAAGAACAAATCGGTTAACGAACACTTTCACGAAAGATTTTTGTGTTCGGATAACGAACATTTTTACGAAAGATTTTTGTGTTCGGATAACGAACACTTTCAAGAAAGATTTTTTGTGTTTGGACAACGAACAAATATTCGGAGGCGATCAGGGAGACACCCCTTAAATTATGGATGAAATTTTGACAACTGCTAGAGATCTGGAATTGGAGGTGAACGAGCATGAAATAGAAGAGTTCATAATGAGACATGAAGATGAACTGACGATAGAACTCCAAGAAATTTTGAATGAAGAACACCAAGAAACACAGCGAAATGTGTCTCCTTCTGAACAAGAGGAACAAAGAAGACCAATGCTGACATCTGCCATTAAAGATATTTTGAAAAAGTGGGAGGCTGTCAGAGCAATGGTTTTAGAATGGCACCCAAACCAAGCTGATGTCAGTAGGGTTGGGGATCTTTACAACAACAATGATATTAATTACTTCTGGAAAATCCTGAAAAAGAGAGAAAAGCAATTGACATTGGACATGTTCTTCAACGCCCCATAAGCAAAAAATGAAAAGGACTGATTAATATGCAAGACTATATGTATGTATTGTGTTTTAAAAAAACTTACTAAGTAATTATACATTTTTTAAAATTTAATTTTTAGGGTCTCCAGAACGAATTAATCGATTTCCCATAGAAGTCTATGGAGAATCGATGATCGGTTAACGAAAAATTCGGATAGCGAACATAGTCTTGGAACGGATTATGTTCGTTAACCAATCACCCACTGTGTAGGATATTAATTTAAAACCAATGTTGTGGGACATTTAATTTTTTCATTTAATATTACTAAATTTATCAAATTTGTAAACCTCTTTCTGTCAGTAATATATTCTGGTTACTGTTTACTTTTCTTTGAATCGTTAACTATTCTCATTATTCAGCATGTTTCGTTTGATTTTATCAAAACTCGTCACAGAATAACGAGGTATCGTATTTCAACTCCTATATTTAGATACACAAGGTTGGTTCTAAATTTAAATATAGTACCGGGTATTGTATGAATGTGTTTCTACATTTCAAGAGCCCATTATATAATACACATTACATTATATCAACAATTTTTTTTATCTGAAAATTAGTACAAGCGTAGTTTTTTAAAACACTTCAGAACAGATGTTTATTATATAACATAATATTCTTTTGATTTACTGTAGAGTTGTATTAACCATTATTACCATTTAGTTTCTTATTATATTTAGTTTTACACGTCTGCTTTGATGGCATACATTTCCTTTAAAAGGAAACTATATTTAATACCATTAAAAACATCCATTATCTATCCCATAATAGCATGCGCCATTTTTAAAATTCTAAACATTTGTGTTCTTTGCATATGTTTTAAAATTTGACTTCCTTTAGAATTTTGTTTTGAATGCTATTTACAATCTTTGTTTTACATTTAAAACAATCACGTACAGCATCGTTACATTTCATAGATATTCCACTCCAAATCACTACCCATAATTAGAAACAGACTGTTCGAATTTGAAACATGACAGAAAAAGATAGCCAAGTGATCTCATTCTTTCTCGCATTGGTATCTTCGCTAAAACATCAGTCGACGCTATCAATAGCCTTCCCAAAGCGACGTTCTATGGGTGGGGTGATGACCATTTAACTGCGAATTATTATTTAACTTTCTTTTCTTCCCCGAAGAAGGTGTACTTCCTTGGCCTACTTTAGAAAATCAGCGAAGTCGTCAAGATCTTTATGGGCATTGTTTCGCGCGCGTTTCCCGCCTTTTCTACTATCTTTTTATTCTTTAGAAAGGGTCAAAATACTGTTGCCAGT
Source organism: Trichonephila clavipes (assembly GCA_019973935.1). Lineage (NCBI taxonomy): Eukaryota > Metazoa > Arthropoda > Arachnida > Araneae > Nephilidae > Trichonephila > Trichonephila clavipes. The sequence goes on along the minus strand of BMAU01003040.1, from coordinate 66,909 downwards.
CAAGTTTTTCGGCGAAAGCTCTTATTGTGTTTTTGTTTTTCTTTCCATGCTCAAACATAGTATTTTTGTGTTGGTTTTTCTAAATTGTACGAGATGGAAGATAAAAAGCTTTTGTTTCTCCGCACCAAATATCAAAATTTTACAGTTTTAGCATGTTTGCGTTTTGCTGCTGCGGGTTTTTCTTTTAAGAACCCCCTTTTTTAATAGCTATTTTTATGGAAGAAGAAAGAGAGGATTATTTGATCATATCGGCCTCTAAAAGTGTATCTTATGAGTACGTATTTTTTTTCTTCGGCGAACTCGTAATTCCATGATGTGTTTGAGGAGTTGAAAGATTCCTATTATTAAGTTAATGGCGAAGGTGTCCTAACTTTTTTTCCTAGAGCTGTAGGAGAATTATTTAAATGTATATCATTCGATTCAGATTTGAAATGTGTTATTATATGATAGGAAAAAAGATTTCTGTTCTGTCTTATCACATTTGTTGTTTAAAACTGGTAATTATGGATTGGCTTTATAAATTTATTTTTAATTTATGTTGCGGACTGTTTTGAATTGTATTTGAAATACATACCATTGTTTTGCTTCAAAAATTTACCCCAAATTGGAAACCCATTTATATGCCGAATGGCAAAAAAATTCTTTTAATATTCAAACATGTTACCATGAGCGCGAAAATCTTGCCCAGCTAGTAAAAGAGGTGGGATATTTTCCGATCGAATTTCTGTGTAAAGTAAAACACCAGACGTCAACGGCAAAAATTTTATTTCCGGCTGATGTACTACCTGAAGTTAACCCATTTTTTCCATTCAATTGGGATTTCACGAACTATTCGGAAAATCAGATTCTGACAATAATGTTGGAGGACTTATGTACTTTTTTTAAAATAAAAATTCCATTCATAATACGCAAAAAGTTAAATGATTAAAATGCTTGCCTATGTCTATTGGACCCCGTTACTTTACTTTTTTTAAAGTTCCACAAAAATTCTTAGCTTATTGTGAAATATAAGGTAACGATCGATGCCGCCCAGCCAGTACGGTGGATATGACCCTCAGCTTGTAACCGAGTGAGTTCTTGTTCGAATCCTGAGTAAGGCATGGTTGTATTTTCTTCGGGAAAAGGAGTAGGACTTTCGCATGCAATGGATTCCCGTCTCGAATGGAAAGCAGCGCACCCCTTCTGTTATATGGCGGGACCATCATTCGTAATAAATGTCTATATTCTTCTTTTTGTATTGTATGCTTTCTGTTCTTCACTTGTATTTCATGTGTATCCCAGGATAAAACACGCGACGACAACAACAACGTAGCAATCGATGGCCATTTACAGTAATATATTAATCTAAAGAAATAAATTGTAATATTAATAAGGAGAGTTTGATAATTGTTACATGTGATCATATCTAGAGTATTCCATACGAAGAACAAGTTGTACACTATGAACTCAAACTGGCTGAGGCCTAGTGGTTATGGTCACTGACTCATGTCCGGCATGTCGTGAGTTTGGGTCCTAGTGCCACCGAAGACTCGCCATGTAGAAGAGCTGATGCACGTTAAGTCTGTCGAAGCTCGAAGTCACCCCGTTAGCGTGGTTATTTTATGGGTTTGGTGTGGAAGTTCGGAGAAGGAATGACAGTGCAAGTGTCGTCCTTGCTGCTTGACAGGGTTCAAAATTACTAGGTCCGTCGCCAAAACCTTTCATGTTGTTGTATAATACAACGTTAATGAGCATTCTCTTACGTTTGTGACCGTGGTAGCCTAGTGTTCAAGGTAACGGACTTATAGCTTATAGACGGCGTGTTGTGAGTTCGAGCGAAATACCGCTGAAGACCCGCCGTTCAGAGGGGGGCCGATGCACGTTAAGTCTGTCAAGGCTCAAAAGTTCCTTCGTTGGTGTGGATAAGTTAGGAGAAGGGGTGCCAGCTCCATTGTTCAAAATTTCGAGGTCCGTTGCCGAATACCCTAGATTAGCTAAATAGTGCGATGTTAATATTCACTCATTCACGCTCATGAACTTTGAATGATCCTAGTTAGCCCGTGCTTCTAAAAGTTGCAATATTCGCGACCCAATATTCAATCATAATTTTCATCGCGCCACCCTCATACAATGATAATGTATTGAACTCAATAATACTATTTTGATGCTAAAACTACGATATGACTTTAACATCTTAAGCACCCCTGGTGTATATAAATGTCTCGCTAAGCCAAAAGATTTATTTCCCAGGACGGATATATGTCTTTCCGAAGTATGATCTTTTATGTGTTCTGCTGTCCATAAAATTATTCCGAAGGCTTTGGAATGCTATAAAAGGACCTTGACAATGTTTGCAAATGATTTACTTATTTCAGATAATGTTTTTGCTTCTTTATTCCTCCCCCCAATACATCACATACGCGCACTTTATTCCCCCCTCCTCAGTACATCCCATATGCACTCCTACGTGGAAAACGTTTGGTATTGAGAAGCGAATCGCGTAACTTTTTAATCGGCAGTTAAGAGATAAGTTATATAAACCGTATAAAATTATCAATATGTGTTAAATTTGTTTTTAATTATATATATGACAACACACATGGGATCACTGATAGTTAATAAACTTGTTCTTAGCTTAGTATTGTGAAATTAATTATAAAATACATTGTGTAGTACTGATACATTTATAAAATAATATATCAATGTAAATGTGTACTTCATTTTTTATTATGCCAGAACGTATTTTGTTTGTTTACTTTCAGTATATTAATAATTTTTTTAAAATAAACTTTTGTTTTCGACTTTTCTATATGCTCGCGCCCCCCCCCTCGTAGAATGGGGGCGCGCCCCACAGTTTGAGAAACTCTGTAGTAAACTCAAGTGCTGCGAGCAATCATTTTCGCTTTCGAAACTATATTAAACTTGAAAACAAGTCCCTTCCAATACGTAAATGTTACCTCAGCATTCTTACACCCTCTCTCTTAAATATTCGACAGCAAAGATGTGACCTCTAGAGATGCAGAATGGTTCTGTCTTCTACTCCACGTGAAAATGCATAAATAATTGGTGGTAATTTCCCTTGAGATTCATTTTCCCGAAAGGTTAATGCTCAGAATTCAATCTTGACTCCTTTTTTTTCTACTGTGGCGGCGCACTTTATTTTGATTGCCTTTTCTTTCTGGTAATTGTAATATGATTTTCTGATGTTACAAGTTTCTGATGTAATTTCGCATGTCCGTCCGTCCTTTTGTTCTGGAGCAGGCGACCGTGACCGTTTGATGAGTTTCCACCCCATGTTTAAGTTGGGCTGACTGTGGGAATACTTGGGTGCTACCGACAATGCTCTGTGACAATTTTGTGTCGATTCAGATTTCGGTATTTTGTGTTCTTGAAAGATTGCAATGCAGGCCAATGATGCATAATAACGCGTATTTGCTTGCGTTGTGGTTGTGTGGTTACAAAGAAAAATAAGGGCGTTCTATGAAATAACAAAACCGGAATGGTAAATTATATGGAATGCATGAAAACAATTCAATTTATACGTGTTTCGTATTATTTTGAAATACTATATTTAAGAGGGTAAGAATATATTGTTTGTATATGTTGCGCACGCATGGTTATTTTTTTTAATATTAAATGTATGACGGCATTATCATTGCATCGAAAATATTACGGTAACTGAAACTTTTCAATTGTTTTGCTATCCATTGTTACAGCGCTATTGACGTTAAACTTAAATTTAAAACAAATCACATTTTATTTGATTAAAATGTAGTACGAAACTGCTGTATTAAACATTTGATAGGTTGATTTTAAGGCTGTTTTCTCCGTATGCGCAAGAGTGTGAACTTAACGCGGAGCACATTTTCAGACAGAAAAAATGCCTCAATTTTTATAAAAATTTGTGATATCGTAACTCATGCATTTGTTTAAAATGTTGTGTTTTTAAAATTTGAAAATATTTCATAAATAATTCATTTTTCTTTTTAACATTGCTCATTTAGCATTGCGGTATAGGAGAAAAATGCGAAACACATTTTATAAAAGAAAAAATGTTTCAACTCGGATAAAAATGAGTAGTGTAACGAAATATATGATTCTCTACAAGATAGTGAAGCCAGAATGTAATAATGTTTGAGTACTTTTATATCTAAAAAAAATGTTATGTGTGTGAATTTGGATCCTATTTAACATATTATTCCGAAAACAGCCTTAAGTGAAATTCTTTTGATAAATTTTGGAAATGCAATTTCTCTCCCACTTTTCTATGCTTATGGATTTGTGTAAAATATAGAAATAAAAAAAAAGTACCCAAAGTTCTCGTAATATCTGTTTTCTGCTTAACCCGCGATTTCCACGGGCAAAGTACACATAGCAAAGGTAGCACTACGCAGCGAGAGGGTTAAATTGTTTTGTATTTCGAAGATTTAAACCAAGTCTACTTGGAAATCACAGTCTTTCAAACCTTCACTGGGTCGACAAATGAGTACCAAGTAACTAAAGCATTTGTAACTAAATACTGTGGGTTTCGTGTCAGAGTGACCACCTGACCGGCTCATGCACCTCAGGGCTCAAGGTCACGAAAAATGAGATGGGCACATTAGGCCTTGGCCCTCCATATGCTGTTGTGCCGACTGAGTTCAGCTTGCTTGGAAAATGTTAGCTAAAATTACATGAAATTTCACCTTGAGTTTAGATGAAATAGAAAAAATAAATATTGGTGTCTACTCCACAAAATTCCAAGTGTGGCATCTTTTTTATAATTTTAGTCTTAAAGTAAACTTTATCCATCCGTTCTCTTAAGGTTATCAAATCATAAATTTTATCTTCGTCAATCTCTGAATACAATAGTATATGTTAAATTCATCATGTAAGATTCAAATTACTGTTCTGAACGCTTCAAAGGCCGTGGTAACCTATTCCCTACAATGGTGTACTCGAGTTCGACGTTGTTTCAGTCGAGTTATATGTTCTGATTCCTGGTGTCATTAAAGACTTGTCGTGTTGAGGGGGCTGATGCATATAAATATATCTAGGCTCAAAGTCTTCTCATTGGCTTAATCTGGAAGTTCGGAGAAGTATCGGAAGTACCTCAGGTGTTGGCTTCCTCTTTCGACATTGATTACAAGATTCCTCCCCCCTCCAATAGCTCTAATAAGGCTTCGGAATGCGATGTATATATATATAAACATCAATTAACCCCTTATAGAAAATTTTAAAACTAGAAAAACCTAAACTTAAATGTTTATCCGTTTTGTTTTAAGAGATAGAACCGTGCATGGTACTTTCTTACATTTTATTGATAAATAATTTTTTTGTTAATAAAATTTTGACTGAAAACAAAACCTCTCTGACATAACGAGTTTTGATTTCGTTGAACAACTTTTGGATCCAACTTTTCAACAGAAAAATATGTATAAATAGCAGATATTTTAATAGAATTATTTGAGGGAAATGTAATTTTGTTTAAATAAAGTCAGGTGAATATAAAGTTAAGTATTCTCATCGAACAAAAAACGATCTTTTTTAGAACCCTCTTATCTGTCTAGATCTATGTCTGAGTTACAATAATTTCCAGCGAAAGAAATGCACAGTTCACAAATCGATGTGTCTAACGGAAATTATGAAAGGGCTTCAAACAAAAAAAAGTATTCAGTTTTCAGGCTTATTGAAAAAACAGTGTGAGATGAGAGAAAACGAGAGGTAAGATATAGAGAGACGCATACACCTATCTGCATCAATCAAGAACTTCTATTATTGAACACGACGATTCTATGAGATAATTCGGACATGATATCGCATCTAGATTGGGTCGTTACCGAAGTCGTACTACATGAATCGCACCACATATTCGTATTTATTAACTGCTATTAAATATACTTTTGTATCAAATCAATGAAATTTTTAAGAACTTTTATATAAAAAAATAAGGATGGGGTAGTAGTCAGCGTAATTGTTAAGGCTGCCTTCGGTAAAAGTACGAGAGCTCTAACTAAATGCAAAGAACATAATTTTCAGACAGAAAAATGACCCAATTTCCATGGAAAGTTGCAATATTATAACTCGTACCTCTGTTAACAATATAGTGTTTTTAGAAAAATTTCAAAATATTCCGTGAATACTTTCTTTTTTATTTTAATACGTGAAGGTAAAGCTCAATTAACATTACGGTACAAGATAAAAATGCGGAACACATTTTATACAAGAAAAAACGAATCAACTCAATAAAAAATGGGAAGTATGATAAAAAATGCTGCTGTCTAAAGGATAGTGTAGCCAGAATATCATATTGATTTTTCATTTCTTTTTATATCTGAAAAAATGTTCCAAATTCGGGTCCTATTCATAACAATAACCGAAAACAGTCTTACACTATCTTAAGTTCGAAATACGACCCCTTCAAATACCATGGTGTTGAATTAAGTACTGCTGGGTGGCGCTTGTACAGAGTGTTTTTTTTTCAGGTATAGAAGTTTAAGTTGGCATTACTTTCCAAGATGGCGACCGATTTAACAGCTGTCAAGTGATTTATTCTCAGTTTGGTTTGGCAATTCATCATGAATAGACTCACGCCTGAACAACGCTTTCAAATTGTGCAATTTTATTTCGAAAATAATGGTCGCGCGCGATTTTCATAAGCGAATTTTGTTTAGCGATGAAGCACACTTCTGGTTGAATGGCTACGTCAACAAACAAAACTGCCGCGTTTGGAGTGAAGCTAATCCACAAGTGTATGTCGAAACACCGTTACATCCAGAAAAACTGACTGTTTGGTGCGCTTTACGGGATGGTGGAATCCTTCTTCAAAAACGATGAAGGCCACAACATTACAGTCAATGGTGATCGGTATAGAGCCATGATTACTAACTTTTTCATTCCTGAATTGAACAATCATGATGTCCAGGAGCTGTGGTTCCAACAAGACGGCGCAACATGTCACACAGCTCGTGCCACAATCGATTTATTGAAAGACACGTTTGGTGACCGCCTAATTTCACGTTTTGGACCTGTGAATTGGCCTCCAAGATCTTGTGATTTAACACCGCTGGACTATTTTCTGTGAGGCTATCTAAAGTCATTGGTCTATGCGGATAAGCCACAAACGCTTGACCATTTGGAAGACAACATTCACCGTGTTATTGCCGATATACGGCTACAAATGTTGGAAAAAGTCATCGAAAATTGGACGTCCAGATTGGACTACATCCGAGCCACCAGCCGTGGCAGTCCTATGCCAGAAATCATATTTAAAATGTAATGCCACAAGATTATCTTTCGAATAAAAAAAATTCATGTCAATCGAATAATACATCGTTGTTTTATTGCAATTTAAAGTTCTATACCTCTAAAAAAAAACACCCTTTAGATGTCAATCTCAGTACCTAAGTTAGGAGTGAGTGAATAGTAACGTCTCCCTGTTCAGCTACTCGAGAGGTTTGGCGACGGACCTCATATTGAACCAAGGGCACGTGACGAGGACCACACCAGAGCTGCCACCTTCCTCCCCTTACTTCCACACTACAACAATAGTGAATTAGGAACATATCAGCAATTTTTTCTGTTGTAGTTTCGGCTGAGTGTCTGTTAAACAAAATTAATTTCGAATTTTTCCGTAGTTGGAAAATTTCCTGTTTTGCTACATCTTAATATTTTTAAATCTTTCTTTTGAGATTTGTGCAACATATCCATAAAAGGTTTTTTATTTTTCACTAGATAGTATTACATTTTAGATTCTAAACCAAGATGCAATCGTTCCATTTTTGAGTTCCAAGTTTCGCCAATCTAAGTAAAGTTCATATTTCATTGTTGATGAGCTCTCTACCTTAAGCTATATTTAATTTTTTTTACAGCTATCCCTTATCTCTTCTTAGAGAATATATAACACTTTTTGCACTGTTATTTCGCAAATGTTGCCTATTTTTCAGCTTCCCGAACACAAACGTTTTCAGAATTGTATTCTCGAGACACCTGCCAGAGCTTAAGGTCAAAAGTCATACAGGTCCTCCTTTCACAGATTCGTATCATACTTCTTGACCTTAACCTTGAAATGAGATCCCACGTAAAGCCATTACAATTTCGCACATTCGTCCGTGTCTTTCTAGGTCACTTTTTTATATTTTTATAAAGACAGGTAGAGTTATAATGGTCAGTTTTTCAAAAGCGTATAGAGCTTTTCTGGGGAAATTATATATATACTGATATATGTATTGTCTTCACACAAATCGATTTAGAATTTGTTTGGCTAGTTGAAATATTATATACATCGAGATGCTTTTTGCTTTCCTTTCCTCCTTCGATAAAGGACAAGGAAATAAAACGGGAGGCACTAGAGAATGAAAAGGCAGCGATTGAGATGATCTATATATTCTAATTCGGCAATGTATTAGAATATAATAGGTTAAGTTTAGTCTCAGCGTATATATTTATGAGATAGGCATTGTTAACCTTGGAATTTGATTTCTATCTTTTCGGTTACTTTATGGGATTCCTGGGAACGTTGCGGGTTCCATTTAAAAAGAAAATATTCATTGATGACTGTGAGAATTTAAGAAGAATGTCTTCCTGTAGAGACGTGGCTGCGGTAGCCTAGTGGTCAAGGTAACGGACTCGTGGTCAGCGTGTCATGAGTTCGAGCCTCGTTCCGCTGAAGACCCACCGTGCAAAGGGGGCTGATGCACGTTAGATATGTCGAGGCACAAGCGTCCTGCCGTTGGTGTGGAGGTTAGGAGGGAAGAGCTCATGTGTCGTCCTCGTTACTTGACCATGATTCAAAATTTCGAGGCCTGGCGCCAAAAGCCCTTGAATAGCCGAATAAAAAGCGACCTTAATATTTACACGATCTTTCGTTGCTGAAGGAACTTTTAAGGAATGTGGGTAGCCTATGAATTTTTTACGTCAGTGGCACGAGTCCCAGTGTCACTGAAGACTTTCTATGTGGAGTGGTTGATGCACAAATCTATTGAAGCTCACAGCACTCACTTTGGAGAGCTATTGAATTCTGGAGATTGAGGTGCCTGCTCAGAATCGTCCTCATCACTTAACCGAAATTTAAAATTCCGAAGAAACCGTGGTAGTACAGTAGTTATACTCACGGACTCGTGGTCGGTGTGTCATGAGTTCGAGTCTTAGTGCCCCTGAAGACCCACCGTGTAGAGGGACTGATGTTTTTTTTAATCTGCAGAGTCTCAAAATTCTTCCTGTGGGTGTGGTGTGGAAATTCTGAGAGGGACTTCCAGCTGAGGTGTCGTCCCCGTTAATTGACCGTTGTTCAAAATTAATAGGTCCATCACTAATAGCCCTAGTAGTTCGACGCTAATAAACATTCTCTTGAAATTATGAGTTCCATCATCAATATCCCTCGTATTGCTTCGTGGTATAATTTTTACAAACAATAATCAACGTTGAAATATTTATAGGTTTAATAATAATTAGTATGTATTTTTTTCCTAATGGGCTACATACTAGCAACTAAGTCTTCGCAGACACAGGATGTGAGAGCCATTTCAGTGGTGGCACCATCTAGCGGCGGCTCTGGCTACCAATTTGGACGCTTGAATTAATTTAATTCAAGCTCTCTCGTCGGATGCTAAATATTTCCGAGAGCCAAATTTATACTCAAGGGATCTTTTACATACCACATAATCATGACATGTGTGCCTACGATTTTCGCATACATGAAATCTTTCGATTCCTGCCGGGGTCGAGTGAGTGAGTGAATATTAACGTCGCACTGTTCAGCTACACGAAGGCTTTTTGGGACAGACCTCGTAATTTTGAACCAAGGTCAAGTGACGAGGACGGCACCTGAGCTGGTACCTCCTCTCCTAACTACCACACCACACGAACGGGAGGACGTTTGAGCTCTCGACAAATTTAACGTGCATCGCTGCCCTACACGGCGGATCTTTAGTGGTACTGGGCTCGAACTCATGACATGTCTGCCATGATCAATACCTTAACCAGTAGGATACATCAGCCCTCAGCCGGAGTCGAACCAGCAACCTTAGGACAACGAAGTGAGCACTCTATCTCCAAGCCACCGGGAGTGTGTAAAAATTGAAAAGAACTTGTGTTAAGAGCGAGATATTAAATGCAGTGTTTTTTATGTCACTCTTACAAAAAGCAGGCAAAAATAGATTTTCTTTTTAAGCTTTTTCTGTACGTATCTCAAAGTCTGTAAAAAACAGCACGCATAATATATGAATGCACACTTGTACATAATTCAGCATAAAAAACGAATAAAAGAAAATAAATAATATTCATAGGAAAAGAAACAAAACAACGCTCTCTCTAAATTGTTTCTTTTTCCTGTGACGGATGCCCACTTAGCAATGATGGATATTTTCGCATTTCATATTTTCTGCTTCCATTTTTTGCGTTACATCATTAGCTGACGCCCGCACTCTTACGCCAACCAATAATCGATAGGTTCTATACGTTGGCGCTGATGTAGCACAAATGGTGCGCTATTGTTTGAAGGTCATTTTTGATCATGATAAACGACACTAACCATTCCCAAATGTGTTTCATATGTAATCTAATACCACTTAATCAACAAAATTCGGATGTAAAATTCTGACTAATTGTTGTAAGCAACGCCTTTTGCTAGTTTTATTCTGTTAGTGAAATTTTTTCGTGTTAGCTATGTTTGGAGTCTACTTTATAAAATAGTAACGAAATTTTTAAAGTTTGTGGCTCATCACCGCTACTTTGGAAGCTGTATTTTAAAGTTTAGGAATATTGCATAAGGTATCCGAGACTACGTTCGGAATCGTGATTTTAAAAAAGCGCATAAATGGATAATTTTCATGATATTTAGTATCACTCAGATTAGAATACATGCATGAAATTGTTTTAAGGACATTTTGACAAAAAAAAAATATTTAAGTAAAATATTTTGGCAAAAAATTAACTTAGAATAATCTTTTTTCCAAATGTTCTCCTTTTGTGAAAAATGGTCCTATTATAATAATATTTTGCCTGTATATAGCTCAGACCTCTCTACAGAGGCTCAACTAGAATGTTTGAAAAATTCACATTGTTTTCAGAGTTACCTCCCATTGAAATAATTATTCGCGTTTTTTTTTTAAAATTGCTCCCCTCTGTTGTCGTAAAATATGAATCAACCCACTTCTAAGTTATATATTTCAAAAATTCTATTTGAGCCTCTGAACAGAGGTCTGAGCTATATACAGGCAAAATATTATTCTAATAGAAGCATTTTTCACAAAAGAACAATTGGAAAAAAGATTATTCTAAGTTAATTTTTTGCCAAAATATTGTATTTGAACAAATGATTTTTGTCAAAATGTCCTTAAAACAATTTTAATCATATGTTTTAATCTAAGTGACACTAAATATCATGAAAATTATCCATTTGTACGCTTTTGAAAATCACGATTCCGAACGTAGTCGGATACCTTAAAATATGAAACGATAACGCGGTGTTAACTTTGATGCATGGTGTAAAACAGTTATACTCAACCAGCGGCCCGCCAGCCTTTTTTGAGTGGCCCGGTCATGGTCCATTTCACTAAGAAATTCAATTATTGGAGAACAATGTACAAAAAATTCAAGAGGAAATTCTATCAATCAAGCAATCATATATATCAATTTTGCTAGCAATTGTTTTTTTTTTTAAATAGTAGAATGTAAGCAAGAGGCTTGGGCATAGATGAAAAGCACAAATATATATATAGAAATTATCCTATAACTCAGTAAAATTTCATAAAAATAAATGTTTTTTGTGTGATCGATAGAGCCTAAAATGAGTTTTAATATTTTGATCAGTTTTGTTTGTCAAAGTTGCTTTGGTTTTATAGTCTGCTTTTTCCATTATTCACACGTTGCGGCCCACATAAAATATCTGTCATTTGTATGCGGCCCGCGTGAAATTTCTGTCATGTGTATGTGACCCTCTTGAAATACCTATCATGTGTATGTGATACGGCGGGAAAAAGATTGAGTACCCCTGGTGTAAAGGCTATGAATTACTATTAGGCTCATTGGGCTTTTCGTATGTAGTAGGTATTCTCAAAATTATAAGATCACTTACTCTTTCAATAACTCTCTTTTCCAATAAGCGCGTCCAAAAACTTCTCTTTTTGAAACTTATTGGAAAATTTCCTACTATACTGGATTTATTTATAATTGATTTTGCTTCACACTGACATGATTAGAAATCAAAATAAGAAACTAAGTGAATAAATTATTCCATGAATGCATCAGTTCATTTTTTTTCTTTAACAACATACAGGAACCGTATTAGGATATCCAAATATGCTAGAGATCTACAATACTCCTATTCACCTCTTTCCAAGACACTGGATTGGTCACTTTTGCGACCAATCCCGGTCACGAGATCGTGGTTGGGACTGATGCATATTAAATATTACCATGGTTTACGGTACTTTGAGTGTGTTTTGAAAATTTGATGGGTTGGGAGTTAGTTTAGGTGTCTTCCTCGTCACTGGACAATTGTTCAAACTTACGATATCAGTCGCTAATAGCCCTCGTGTTTCTTTTAAGTGCGACGTTTGCACTCATTCACCCAAGAGATAGGAAAAGGGAATTGCAACAATACGGGTTTCGTACGTATCATTTATAAAGGAATTTCGAATCTAGTTATACCAATTTGTTTTTTGAAGTCCTAGAATTTCTCCCCTTTTAAGAAAGAGCTTCTGGTAAAGTTGAAACAAATGAGAACTGATATAAAGTTCTTGTGTGTGTGGTTTCCAGTTTAAAAGTGATCCCCTCCCGAATAATTACAAACAAAACCTCAGATACTACAATGTAGTCTTAACTTCTGCGTTGCGATAGCCGCCTCCAGCTTGGGTTTTGTAAGATCTGCACCAAATTTCTATATTGTAAGAGCTTTATGAAATTCCTCCAATACAGATGCTGAGGCCATGGTCGTGAAGTGGCCAATGTCACAGAATCGTGGATGGCATGTCATGGGTTCAAGCCTAGCACCTCTGAAGACCTGCCAAACAGAGAAGGTTGGTGCACGTTAAATATATCGAGGTACAAATGTCCTCCCGTTGGTGTAGAAGTTAAGAGTGATAGGTCAGGTGTCATCCTCTTCACTTGACCATGGTTCTGAATCAAGAGGTCCGTCACCAATTTCGGTGACGTAAATTTCGCTCTATAACATAGAAACTACATTCAACCTCTACATGATAGAAGCTGTATTCCACATCTACATTGTAGAAGCTGCGTCCAAACTCTACACAGTAGATGGCGATTCAAACGTGTACTCATTGTAGATGGCGATTCAAACGTCTACTCAGTGTAGATGGCGATTCAAACGTCTACTCAGTGTAGATGGCGATTCAAACGTCTACACAGTGTAGATGGCGATCAAGCGTCTACACAGTGTAGATGACGATCCAAGCGTCTACACAGTGTAGATGACGATCCAAGCGTCTACACAGTGTAGATGGCGATCCAAGCATCTACACAGTGTAGATGGCGATCCAAGCATCTACACAGTGTAGATGGCGATCCAAGCGTCTACACAGTGTAGATGACGATCCAAGCGTCTACACTGTGTAGATGGCGATCCAAGCGTCTACACAGTGTAGATGGCGATTCAAGCGTCTACACAGTGTAGATGGCGATTCAAGCGTCTACACAGTGTAGATGGCGATTCAAGCGTCTACACAGTGTAGATGGCGATCCAAGCGTCTACACAGTGTAGATGGCGATCCAAGCGTCTACACAGTGTAGATGGCGATCCAAGCGTCTACACAGTGTAGATGGCGATCCAAGCATCTACACAGTGTAGATGGCGATCCAAGCGTCTACACAGTGTAGATGGCGATCCAAGCGTCTACACAGTGTAGATGGCGATCCAAGCGTCTACACAGTGTAGATGGCGATCCAAGCGTCTACACAGTGTAGATGGTGATCCAAGCGTCTACACAGTGTAGATGGCGATCCATGCGTCTACACAGAGTAGATGGCGATTCAAACTTCTATACAGTGTAGATGGGGATTCAAACTTCTATTCTGTAAAAGCTATGTTTAACTTACACTGAGAAGCAACTACACGTAACTCTTGCCGTTTTACAGCAACGACGAACTTATGCAGAAATTTGAAATGAGGTGAATTAAATCAAAAGAAATCTATACCATTTGGCAGTGGTTGAAGATCACCAGATCCATATTTCAAATGCTCATTTTGCAATTTTGTCGTGTTATGAATTAAAAATTTGATCACACGTCTTCAAAAGAGAATTACTATTTTGCAATCATTATCCATTCTTCGCATGTATCCTGATTTCGACAAACCTTTTAAAGCATGTTGAGAAAATTCCAATATGTGTTTAACTTCAACCCACGAAGAAAACATATTTCCGCTGAGCAAAGGGCTCTCATCAAAGGTAATCAGTTGTGTTTCCACTCGCACCGCTGAACTCCATAATTATTCAGGCATTGAGCCAATGTTTACTGCGTTGGAAAGTAGGGCGTATGTTTGTGTGCAAAATCCCCGATGCTGTGTTCTTAATTATAAAGGCAACACAATTCCAAGTTTGCATTACTCTGTGCAGTTCTCTACACATAAAGTATGCATAGAGATCGCTTTCGCCCTAAAAATAACTCCGGGCCACACCCAGGGTAGAAATCGTTTGGGATTACAAGGGGTGGAGCCCCTTCCCGTTTGAAGAGTTCGGTATTCGTCATTCATAAATCGAAGATGAGATACGAGGCTTTCTTTAAATACCGATATCGTAAATCGTACGTTCAAGGGTATGTTGGTGATTAGTTCTGAAAAAAACCCAGTTAACTAGATAAAGCTTTCGAGGTGCTTTTGTAACCTTTTGAATGAAAGGTCTCGGGGGATGTGAATATTTATTCCTGCCATAAAACAAGAGATCTATTAATTTCTTGACAATAATTTTTCTATTTTTCGTGGTTTTTATTTATTACTGAAATGAACAGGAATGAACATGTGGAAATGAATAATTTATTTCGTCTTATATTTTTAGAGGAGCAAAATTACTTTTAGTATATTTGGTATTGATTTAAAAGAATACTGAAAAGTTCTTGGCAAGGTACCTTAAAATATTTTCTTTTTTTACTAGCCAGCGAGCTTCTTAATGACTTGCACGTGTAAGAGATGTAACTCGGATTGGTCTTGTCTGCTAGCCTTCATCGACTCGCTCTGTGGTATAAATTCATATGAATATGTCATATAATAAATGCAATCCCGTGTTTCAAACCTATCAGTTTGCTTTTTGTAGACTCTTTTCTTTTGTGTGTAAAGTACAGAGTGAGGCAAATAAAAGTAGTCAGGAGAACAGTTCCAGGTTACAAAGAAACGTGGAAAAGGAAAGGAGATCGTTTACTAATATGATTATAGCACATGTGTTGAAAATGACCACTATTTATCTCTTGACCCTCTTGGGCCCAGGTTAGCAATTGGAGGAAGGCAGATCAAAGCTGGACTATAGGAATTGTTCCAACCTCATCAGAGATGCTCCGCTACAGTTACTGAAGACTATGTGGTACTGCTATTTACCTTAGATTAGAGGGATTCACACAAAAATGAATCCCTCACTAACAGATTAGGGGACCTGGATGACCATCTAGGTTTAAAAACAGACTCACCTCTTCAAACAATTCTGTCAGGAGTGAAGATTGTGTAAATGTGATTCATGATTTGGCGTGATGTATGGTAGTTGCACCATCCTATTGGAAGCAACTGCGGGTCTTTCCCTCCTCAGTTAATGGTGCCACAAATGGATTCAAAATGTTTGAAATGTATCGTTCCGAATCACTTGATGGACACGTTCAAACGCATCCAGTCGTCTGAACTACTTATATTTGCTCCATCCTGAACATATTTGCAAACAATAATAAAACACCCATGTGAACAAAATTCGCACGAATAAAAAACACAACCCAGATATAATATAAGTACTTTTTATTAATTTTGAAAAAAAAATTGAAGAATATTTATTTGACGGAATATAAATGAATAATTTTACGGAATAACTAAATTAAAAATTTCATGTAAATTTTACAAGTAAAGCAGCAAGAGAGCACAAGTTTAATGTCAGTCCTTAAAATTGAGAATGCTATTGAAATAATTCAACTAAACTTTTATTTCTCTTAGGGGTGTAATTGCGGTAACTGGAGTAGTCATGGTCACGAGCTTTTAGTCGGCGTTGTAGAGTCGTGGATTCCTGGTACCACCAATGAATCCCCGTGTTGATGAGTTGATGCCTATCAAAAACATCGAGTCTCACTTTTTGGCGTGGTTTGGAAATTTGCAGAGTGGGGGTGCAGCTGGGATATCGCCGTTGTCACTTGACCGCGTTTAAAAAGGTTGACGAGGTTCGTCCACAAACATTCCTTGTGTAACTTTGAAATTCGATGTTAATATGCAATCGGCCTATCAATTAATAACAATATTCAAATTTCGTACGTTTATGAATTGTTTGTTCAAACCAGAACATTTTTATAAGAGAGCCAGGAACAATTCTTTGAATAATGATCATTTCAAAGTCAAAACCCATGCAAAATAATAGTCAAAATCCGGAATGGAATTAAGCCGATCGCGATCGACCGGTGGACCAGCCAAACAATTTGGGGGGACCACCTGAAGATTAGCAGTTAGTAAATATATACCGAAATATTCGAGATTAGCTGACAGTGCGCAGACTAAATCTTCTACTGATTATAACTGTAAGCACTAGCTTAAGATAAAACGTTTTATTTTTTTAATATATTTTGAATTGTTTCACAACAAATGCATCATTTGATATTATTATATTTGTGGTTATTATTATTATGTTTGTATCTTGCGTTTTGCTTTTAACTCCATCTTAAAATAGTAAGTTTGTTTTATTGCCACTATGTAGGTTAGTTAATATTCCGAATTCATAATTTAGTTATAAAAAATATTGCACACCTCTGGTGGACCACAACACCTTGAAAAAATTAGAAGTAGCCCGTACCCTGGAAAAGTTGTCCCGCTGCTGGACAAAATCAATATCTAAGAAATCTTTTTGTAGATTAACAAATTATATGATTATGAGTAAATTTGTCGTTGCGAACAAGATATTTTAATGAATTATTCTGTTTTCCGTATGCAAACCCAATAGCCTTATATCTTACAAATAATCAGTCTTAACAAAGCGTGCTAATCTGAAAGTCTCTGACAAAAGGCCGAATTTGAACTGGCAAAGGAATAATATAAGCTATTCATTTCGCAATTTAGTATCATTATCTTTCTCACAAATGCAGAAGAAAAAATTTCTGCAACCTGAATAAGGCAGAAATAATTAATAGGGATGAACTTGGCACTCTTGCTGCTTTTGTGTCTGACGCAACAATCCTGTCACTCAAATACGAAACCTTACTCATTTAACTCCATCCAACGTGAATGCGAAATCGGATCAGTCTGTTTGGATCTCTTTTGTTTGTAAGGATTCCTCACCTCGCGTTTCTCAATGGACGTCATCCAGCGAAGGTTGAGGTCACAGAAGGATCATCCAGGTAGGAAATAAAATTCCCTCCTCGTTGTGCAGATGTGCTTTCAGATATCTGAATTGTATTGCACTCTGTTATGTAGATCGAGCACCACGAAAAGAACTTTGGTTACATCTATATAACGTGATATCCAACTTTTTTTAGTTACCCTCTTCGGGAAGCATCTAGTGGCCGCGGTAGCCGAGTGGTATAGGTATCGGACTGTGGCTTGCTTTGTCACAGGTTCGAGCCCAGTACCACTAAAGACCCGCCGTGTAGGGCAGCGATGCACGTTAAATCTGTCGAGAGCTGAAACGTCCTCCCGTTGGTGTGGTGTGGTAGTTAAGAGAGGGGTGTGCCAGCTCAGGTGTCGTCCACGTCACTTGACCATGGTTCAAAATTACGTGGTCCGTCGCCAAAAGCCCTCGTGTAGCTGAACAGTGCGACGTTAATATTCAATCAATCAATCGGTAAGCATCTAATAAAGTAACGAATTAATAAATTTCATATTGTACCTTTAAGCGTGCTTTCTCCGGTGCTTGACCATGGTTCAAAATTACCAAATGCGTCGTGTGTAGTTTTGTAGAGGGACGTTAATAACAATGAACGAATCAATCAAAAGGAGAAAAATAATTTTTACAAATAAAACGATTGAAGATTTTGCAGTTGTTTGCAATAATGGTGTTCCCTATGATGGGGTCAAAGTAGCCTATAGACCAAGGTAACGCACTCGTGGCTGGCGAGAGCCACACCTAGATCGAATTCGAGCCTAGTACCACTGAAGATTCACCCTGCAGAGGGGGACGATGCACGTTAAATATGTAGAGGCTCAAACGTCCTCCCGTTGGTGTGGTGTAGAAGTTGGGCGCAAGCTTAGGTGTTGTCCTTATTACTTGACCATATTCAAAATGACGAGGTCCATCCCCAAAAGAACTCGAGTAGCTGAATAGTTTCGAAGTTAAGATTCACTCACTCAATGTTAAAATATTGAATCAAAAAAGTTGGGTTCATATATTTTATAAAATTGCCAATTTTATTACTTATTTATTTGGCTATCACAAGCATATATTGTATACAAGTTACTCGGAAAACGCCAGAAAAATTAAATACATATAAAAATTAAATATATAATTCCGAATTTTGACTTTGCCCCTTTTAGGTTAACATCGAAAAAACATTACCATCGCACATAAATGAGTCTCTGTTTCAGCTGGTTCATTCGGGGATGCACCAATTCATTTAAAATTTTTCATATGTTTTGATTTGCTCTGGATTTGGCCTCAAAATATTCCAAACATCTTAAAATTTGAGAATATATACTTTTTTTTTTCAAAAATTATAATTCAAATAGCCAATGGTCATTGCTTTTTAAGCATGACGAATATACTCATCATGACACAAAATCCTGCAACTTCTCCATAACAAGTATACGTATACCCGTCAATCACTGTTAACTGGTTAAGCTAACACACTTTGCATTCATTTGTTATATTGTGCACTTTCAGTGCTGGCCATATTTTCCCCGCCATTTTTTTTATTTGGAAGATGAGCGGGAAGAGAAATTTGTATAGGGCAAGTGATCGATGACCTATGTTTCATGCTCTGAAGGGGGAAAAAGTGTATGCATGATAATCACATGCATGCAGACATCCAATATAAGTGAATGTGAATGTCACGAACTACACGAAAAGTCTGATACAGACACTGCATTTGAAGAATTTATGCGAGTTTTTTTCTTTTAGAATGAATTCTATTCATAACACCCAAAAAGTTAAAATATTAAAATCGCTTTTGCATGGCTGATGTGGAATGTGTTAAAAATTAAAATTTATTGAATAAAAATAAAAACGTTTTTCCTAAACTAATTCTTTTTCGTGTTTAGCGTTAGGTACATAAGCCGATCCCCAAACTTTAAAGTTTGGGTGTCTAAAAATTATATCGGGTTATACACGAAAATATATAGCAATAAATCGGTGACTATTTATCATTGAACTGTAAGTCAATATAATTTTAAAAATATTTTATTGGTAGATTTGTTATATTTATATATGAAAATGGCTGGACTATAATCTATATATTTTCTTTATGATTAAGATTGTATCCACAAGGACCTTGACACTATATATTTTCAGCCATTATCGAGTGTATAGTCTTTAGTCATATGTATTCGAGCCTATTCATCTTCATAAAAACTTTCTTACATTAATCTGTTGTAGTGACCAGATAGGCGACTTAAGGCGGAAAGATACCGGATTGTTTTGTGTATAGAAGGATTATACGGGTGATTACTGTCAATACCAGTGAGTTATGATCTACATTTTTGCTGCGCTTTTACCGATAAGAAACAATTTACGGACTAGATTCGTTTCAAGTTGTGAAAAAGGAGTAAATGTCACATTTCAGTCAGAAATTTACTACTTATTTCATGCATTCTTTTTTTGTTTCAGTGACTTATTAGCATATTGTCTACTTTGGGGTTTCGATTTTTTTTTCGATTCATGTTCTGCACAAATTATACTGTACGGTTATTGTCTAAGTATTTTGTTATTTTAAACCAGGATTATAAGAGGCGGAGACAATATTTGAGCTAGTATTTAGTTGTGTGCATTTATTTCACATGAGAATTCTGAAGTGCAGTGGGGTTTCTGAAGCGTATCAGTCTGGATTGTTCGAAGTTGGCGTGTGGCCGCGGTAGCCGAGTGGTATAGGTATCGGATCGTGGCTTGCCTTGTCACGAGTTCGAGCTCAGTATCACTCAAGACCCGCCATGTAGGGCAGCGATGCACGTTAAATCTGTCGAGAGCTGAAACGTCCTCCCGTTGGTGCAGTTTGGTAGTTTGGAGAGAGGGGTGCCAGCTCAGGTGTCGTCCACGTCACTTGACCATGGCTCAAAATTACGTGGTCCATCGCCAAAAGCCTTCGTGTAACTGAACAGTGCGACGTTAATATTCAATCAATCAATTGAAGTTGGCGTAATGTGAAAGATTGGAGGCAGGTCTCGATAGTTGAGCGGTCATGGTTATGACCTTGCGGCCGATATTGTTTCTGTCTAGTAGTGGGTTGAAGTCTGATGCCATTAATGATCAGTTGCGTAGAGAGACTTCCTGTATATCAACTGTCGAGGCTCAAAGTTTTCACGTTGTTGTAGTGTGGGATTTTGGAGAGTGAGGTAGTAACTTTAGTGTCTTTATCTGAACCGTAGTTCCACCCGTATCTGATTGTTTTGAAGTGATAACTTTTTAGCGCGTTTTACTGAAGAGTGAACTTGAACAAAAGTCACACTCGGGTTTGTAACGCTCATTCGGCTTTAGTTGGAAATCTGGTCGGACACAAGGTCGTCCACCCCTTCTCCAAGGCCGTCTCTCTTTGGTTCATGTGACCAAAAGAGGGATGTTTTCCCCAGGTTTTGAGTTGTATTCAGTCTTCCTTCTTGTATGCTTATTTAATTAATCTTCCCACGTGTATTCCCCGTAGTAGGAATAACTATAAAGAAAGGTATGATATTTATATTTTTGTATAACTTTATTCTTGTGTCATTATTGGATTTCTTTCATTTTGGTTTTGAGGGCACGATATAATAAATTGATGAATTGAAAAAATCAATGTCGATGGGACAAAATATTTGAGGCTTCTGGATAGAAGAGGTTTAAAAAGGTTCACAGATATTGTTATGAAAATTATTTCAACCAACATTTTATTTTTAATTTATGTATCGAAAAGATTCGAGTTAAGATATCTTAAAGTTTATTGCCAATTATCTTGTTTTACAAGTATAACAGAAGCATCTGGAATTACATGAATTGTTGAATGCCTTGCATTCGTTTCATTCACCTTCTGTGAACTGTAACACACCTGCATTTTCACATTTAAAAAAATATTCATTACATTCGGGAATATTTGCTTGAATAATTATTTAAAACAGCTCAATGAAGAAATTTTAACGGTGAAAGATAATAAAAAAATGAAGTAACAAGTTCAATAAAAGACTTTTTTTTAAAAAATCGGCAATTTTTTTTGGCTTCTCTTGTTATCAAGGGAAGCAAAGAGTTGCGAAATGTACCCCCCGCTACTCCAAAACAACATGACTCGTGGTGTAGTTTGTTCCCCCTACCCTACCAATATTCCATCAAAGTAAAGTTCCTAGCTTCGACTAAATGGGACTTCCTTCCTCTTTCTACGAAAATGAATGGCGGGATTCTTTCTAATCCTTGTAGGAGCCTGAAAATGTAACATATATTTTTAAAACATAAGCCTAGAGAGAGAGAGAAAAAATCATACACTAAAATTAAACTTAAAATGTAGAAAAAGGACAAATTTTTATAGAACTACGTAAATAGTATAATTATCATTAGCAATATTACAGTGAATTTAAGAATAACAATATATTTTTTTAGATATTTAAATAATTTTGAATCTAAAGTATTCATAACCTATTTCGGCTACCCTAAGCCTATTGTTTCCTTCTTAGAATGCAACTAATTCACAAATATGATTATATATTTCGCAAAAAAATGTTACTTTATGTGTACAGACATATAAATAAATAAATGATTGTATATGACACAATACTAATATCCTTTTGTTTATTCACCAAACTAATCGACTGAAATAACATTACAAAATTTGAAGTTATCACTTCTATCTTGGGGTCATAAGCACACGCTTTTTTTTTCAATAAGCAGTATTTTAGCAACTTAGCCTTTTCAGACGTGACAAATCCTCAAATGTGAGAGCCATTTCATGGTTGCACCATCTAGTGGCGGCCTCTTTACCAAATTTGGATTCTAGCTCTCGTCAGATGTTAAATATCATGATTTAATTCTACCGAGAGTAATAGTCAAAAAAACTGACACTCAAGGGAGCTTTTACATACCACATAAATATGCGACATGGATGTCTACGATTTTTGCATCCGGAAAATTTATCCGACTCCAGTCTGAAGAGGGCACTTTACCTCTAAGCCACAGGAGTCCATGAATCCGGCTTAGGTCAGCCTAGTCCTAGGTCCGGCGACCATCCAACCTTGAGTAAATGAAACGGAAAGTTTTGGATGTGGTGATTAATTCAAATTAATTGATATTATTATAAAAGATAAGTTACAAATTCTGAAAACAAATTTGGTTTCCATACGAGTGCAGTTTTAACATTACTTGAAGACACAATGAGGGTGGGGGGACGAATGTGTTTCGTTTACATTAGCAAAAAGAAAAAATGAAACTGAGGAATGTTTGTGCCTTTTTTCCCTCCATTGTGGATAGATTCTTCGTTTTTTTTGTAATTGCGTGAATGCATTTTTTTGTTATGTTTTTGCAGGCTTTTTTGTAAATAAATTTTATTTTTAGAAATAATTACCAACTTTTGATTTTAACACATTCCTGTTGAAAATACAGTCAATTACTTATTTTAAAATAATAAAAAAAATCAATATATATATATATATATATATATACTTTTAAAAGTTTTCTTATTTGATTATTTTGATTCTAGTATTTAATCTTAGAGCGTATTATTTAATATAAAACATTTTTGCAGCCATGACAGGAACATATAAACATTAGAGGTAAAACGAAATATGAACAATACAGTAAGAAAAAAATAACGCGATTTTTCCGTATAAATAGCGCCAATAGATATTTTTTTGTTTAAAATTTATATATTTATTGTAGAAGAAATGTTGCAACTATTTTGATTGAGTAGAAATCAAATATTTACCAATTTCTTTTTATGCCCTTTGTTATAAATAATTAAAAACCAAAATATTAGGTTTTTTTGGTATAAATTCTCTTATTCTCTAATTCTCTATATTACTAAGTTTACTTTTTGAAAGACTGTTTTATAAAAAATCTTCATAATTAATAATATAATAACATCACATTTAATTATTTTTAATTAGATATTATTCCCTCGTTGCCTTGACGTAAGTTAAATGAGTTTAATGAATCATGTTTTTCTATGGGTTATTAAAGTTATTCGACTTAAATGACAATTTAGACTTATCCTTGTTTAATACGCTCATACTATTGTTAAAAGTACCGAAATCCGCCTTATGACAGGAAAAAATGTTCTAAAATAACCACAGTCGAAGCCCATCCAGGATTGCGTGTGAGCAGCCCTTTTGTTATGTTCTTGAGTGCATGTTTTTTCTTGTTCCAAGTCTTTATCATTAGGAAGCATGAAGGAAAAAATCCTTTTATTTTGTGATCAATTTATAAACTCTAGTTCCCGTTTTGTTCTTCAATTATCTTAATTAGAGGTTCTAACCCAATTTACTTTTATCGTTTTGTTTAGGTTTTATATTTTGCAGGAAAAGTTTCATTTCTCATGTATGTGAATGAAGTGAAACTATTTATAAAATGAATTTGAAAATAATATTTGGAGGAAAGTAGATATGGTATGATGTATCTTTAAGAGGACTCTTTATATATATATCTATATGAAATACATTTTCACCGAGATTTTTTCATGATGATTAACTGTTATGTTTACGATATCGTAGCATAATTGAAGAGGTTTGGTACTTTTGATCTACATTTATTTTACATGTAAGAAACACTCACAACATAATAGATAAATATCAACACACATATAAATAACGCGACACAACAATTAGCGGAACAACATTATAAACACAAAACGCCTTCAATTTTCCTGAAAACTCCAGTACAAAATGCCAACCAGAAGCTTTCAAAATTATGACTTCCGTTTAAGGCTCCTTTGATTAGTCAAAATATATCGAACGGTGTAGATTATATTTCTACTTTAAATACGCTGAGAAGTGCTAAAGTTAAGGTTAAATCTCGTTTAGGTGGGAAAAATAATAGTTGATTATTTATTCGAAGTCCTTGCGGGCCTAGGAACATTACAATTTAAAAAGCCTTCAAGGGAAAACTAACGTGGTAATTATTACATATATATACATTCACATAACTAAATCGCTTTGTAAAATAGTGTAAATAATTTGTATTTGGATGTGTAATGCCTTTATCTTACTCTAAATTAGATTTAATTTACGTTAAAATTGTAATATTCACAAGCAAACACCGTCCCTTACGTTATAATGGTGATTCGATGGGAACTTGGCCAAATCTTGGCGATAAAACAAGTTGACGTCATATTTGGCGACCAATTTGGTGACTTTGACGATCATGTTGGCGACTATTTTTGCCGAGTTTGGAACCCTCTGCATTCTTCTAGAAATTAGTAAAGAAATTCAATAATTTCAAGACCCAAGACGCAAGCGTGTTTTTCTCGAATTATCCGCGAGGGATATTGAGAGATTCGCCGAAAGTCAGTCAACCTGGTTTTGACTAGCGATCAGTTAGTATTGCTTTAGTGATTACTTCGGCTGTTGAACGAGCGATTGCTTATGAATAATCTTTTATATACGTGTATTTTAGTCATCGATAATTGTGTCTGAGTGGTATTGAAGGTGTGAAGATCTGAGATTTATTCTGCGAATATCGCTGCTGAATCCTGTATTTCAAGGATTGGATTTTCGACAATAAATTCTCATCGCTCTTAAAGAACTGTCTTCTTTTTTGCGACTGATTGGCATAAATCCTCGAACCCAGATCAACACAACAATATACATTTCTTTTGATTTAAATTCCCTCTTTTTTATATATTCCATGCAATAGAATAATCAAGATGCATAAATATTTGAAGAATATCACACCGCCGAAACACTTTTCACGAGAAAAAGCTTATATATTCGCAATATAACTCAGAGGTTTTATGATTCCGAATGGTTACTGATTTATCAATTCTTGTCACAGGAGTTTTTATTTGTGCAAGAAATTATTCGTGAGCCAGGTGGTTGATCGGTATCGAAGTACACTGAACTTGAACCTAACAAGGGAGATGATGCTCGGTGGTAGGTGTTAACAGTATCATGAACTGTGATTTTTATGAGTTGAAATGTGTTGCAGGTGCTTTCGCAATATGCATATTCGAATGTGAATACTGAGAATCATAGCATTGAAACATTTTCTTTTGCAAAAAGTTTTGTTTGTAAAATTTCCAATTATTACGTGCCTTTAAAAGAAATCCTGAAAATACGCCAACGGAAACATTTAAAATATGTATTTTTGTTTTTGTTTTTTACTTAGTGTAGAATAACATCTTTAAGTATAAAAGATCAAATTTTGAAAGGAAAAAGAAATTAACATAAGATATTTAAATGAAACAGGAATTTTATTTTATACTGCTGTTTTCTCTTGTGTATTCATTAAACTTTTATTTTTTTTTTGATTTCAAACGAATTAACAAAATAAGATTTCATTAGTTATGAAGTTTAAAAATATGTATAGATATTTGCACTTATTTATTTGATATACTACCTAAATTACACTGTATTACATGGTCATTACCTTTATATAACATTAATTATTACATTATGGTCTAATGAATGGTCGCTATAGTCCAGTGGTTATGTTGAGTCATGGGTTGGAGCTTTGTTTTCGGAGACACCCTGTTTCCTTGTAGAGGGCTTGATCTACGTTAAATCTCAAAGTGAAAGTTTTGAGTCTGGCGCGAATTAGGTATCATACTAGTTTCTTGGCCACGGTTCAAAATTACAAAATCCGTAACCAATAACTGTTTGTAGCTTCACACAATGGGATGTTAATCAAAATCAATCAATCAATCAAATTAAATTGGTGTGGTGAATGCTTATTTTAAGGCCTTTTCCTAAGAAATGGGTCAATTTGTATCTTGCGTATTATACCGTCGACCAATATTGCCATATCCGGAAACGTCACCAAATGCAATCATCGTTTCCTCGCATGGTGGCAAACAGATTCCCACACATGTTCTTTTTGTAAAAGCCCGCTTACAAGTGAATTGACGAAGAGTTAAATACTGTAGAATTTCAAAACACTTATACACTTGCAATAAACGAAAGATTTTATAGCTACATTATTCAGGATGTCAATACATCCCAACTGTGCATTTAAAAATGGGACAATTGAATCTTTTTATATGTAGACGACACCACTCTGTCTTTCAGATTCACGATGTTTATTACTTTGCCATTTACTTGAGGGCTGCGGTTGCCCAGTGGTCAAGGTATCGGATCATGACAGGCATGGGATGAGTTCGAGACCAGTACCACTAAAGACCCGCCGTGTAGGGGAGCGATGCACGTTAAATCTGTCGAGAGCTCAAATGTTTTCTCGCTGGTGTGGTGTGATAGGAGACGGGGTGCCAGCTCAGGTGTCGTCCTCGTCACTTGACCATGGTTCAAAATTACGAGGTCCGTTGCCAAAAGCCCTCGTGTAGCTGAACAGTGCGACGTTAATATTCACTCACTCACTTTGCCATTTACATGAAAACCTTGGTCTTTAAGTTACTTACGTATTAGACCATAATTTTGGAAATACTCATCTGCTTTCTCTTCCCCAGAAAATAGGTCTCAAATGCTAATGGTATTTTATAACGAAATAAAAGAATATCACAAATTATAAACTATGTTATTATTTTCGAATAAGCGGGGAATGATACAACCTAGAAAAAATTGTTCTGATACTCGGATCTGCGGAGGAACATTAACATCTTTCAACATATGTACAGGAATAGTTTTCTATTACTGGCCGCTTTTCACGGCATTCATCAACGTTTTTTGATTTGACGGAATTGGTCGGTGTTATATACCCTGGACTATATATTTTTTTCGTAATAAATGTGTGTGGACTACTTTTTTTATTTTAAATATTCCCTGAAGCATCAATGCATCATTTATACCTTTCAAATTCAAACTGTTGGAAATGAAACGTAATTAGAGGAAAAAAATTGGTAATTTCTCCTCTATTGAATCGAGCAAGCGTATATAACGATCGAGAGCTCTGAAATAAGGAACTGGTAGCAAGTCAATTCGGAAATAAATAAAACAGGGTAAAAAAAAGGCCAATTATAGTCAGAAAAACTCTTTTAATTGAGGCCCAACGATACTGTAACAGGAAGCAAACGCCAGGTACTATAATAATGTAAATAACATTCATATTTAAAACAGGGAAAATTAAACGGCGCAATTTGAGATGAACACATGTACGGCCTTAAGTGAATTTTGAATGCGATCATTAATAGTTTTATTGAATAAAATGACGACGGTAATTATGACTGCTGGTAGTTAAAAAGATTTAAAAAAAAAAAAAAAAAAAAACTCTTGCAATGCCTAAAGCCCCAACGGCAAATGACGGTGATTATTTTAAAAAAAAAATTTAATCACGTGCCCATTTTTGACTTTGGTTGGATATGTTGCAATAGTTTAAATCAGGGGTGGGCAGACTTTTCCAGGGTACAGGTTACTTTTATTTTTTGGTATTATGGTCCTCCCAGTGTTAATGGCACAACAAGCTCGAGGGAGGGGTTCACGGGCCCGGATCCTCCCTCCCATGATTTTTTTTCTATTTCTTTATAATCCCATGTATAAAGTACGTAAAATGCAACTAAGTATTTGTCATTAGTAATTTTTATATTAATTAATGTTAATTATTTATTTAATAATTTTGTTTGTTTTTTGTTCCATACAATTGGCAAAATTATAAAAAAATATATATATTTGGTTGGGTATTGGGGTATGATACGAGAATTATTGACCTTTGCCCCCCTCTTTGAAAAATTCTTGTGTGCGCTACTGCCCAATGTCGTAGGTCTGATGAGGCAAATAAAATGTTATTATAATATTATAACTTAATAATAAGTATGGAATATGTACTTACCGTGTATATAATACGCGTTTAAAGCAAAACGTAATGTATAAACTTGGTAATAATAGCCACAAATATATAATATCAAATTATGCATTTATTATGAAGCATTTCAAAATACATTAAAAAAACAAAACATTTTTATCTTAAGTTAGTTTTCGTTGTTATAGTGAATGTTAAGACTTATATAGTCTGCACACTGTCAGCCAAACTTGAATTTTTCATATATAATTACTAACTGCCAAAATCTTCAGGCGGTCACCCCAAAATGTCTTAGCGGTCCACCGGTCCATCGCGATCGACGTAACGCCCACCCCGGATTTAAACTGATGACGGACACATAGTAAATGCTATCGTGTGTTCACTATTGTGAATTAAAGTTTGATATTAAGCTTCTATTTATTGCTCTACTTGTAAAATTTAATAAATTTTCAAATTTGATGTTTAAGTACTTAGATTCTTTAAAAAAAACAAAATTCGTATTTTTAAATTAAGAGCATTTTGTTTACTTATTTACGTTATTATTGTTGACAAATATGTACCTATTAAAAGGCAGAGGTGGCCTAGTGGTTATGGTCACGGACAAGTGACCGGCATGGCAGTTCAGCCTAGTGCCGCTGAAGACCCGTCATGTACAGGGGCTGATACTTATTAAATCTTTCGAGGCTCCAAGTTCTCCCATTAGCATGGTGTGGTAGTTTGGAGAGGTGGGTGTGCCACCTTAGGTGTCATCTTGGGTACTTGAGTGTTGCTCAAAATTCTGAGGTACGTCACAAATAGCCCTCGTGTTGCTTCAGAATGCGACGCAATTTTATACTTATTTTATTTTTACTCATGTACTTTTTAAAAGAGTTTCTTTAAAAAACTGAAGTGGGCAATATCGAAGTGCATGAACTGCTTGGATGAAAACAGGGGATTGTGAGTTGTGACGGGATTAGGACGTTACTGGTCATTGTGATGCAGAAAAAAATGGATGCATTGAATTGTTTTAAAATTACTTTAGTTAACTGCTATTTCTAAAGGCGAAACTTTCTTTAAGCGCTTTTCATTAAAAAAAAAACCAAACATTTTAATATGAGTTAGTTTTTACGTGATATAATTTCAGAAAAAAAAACTTAAATATTTAAATACTGATATACCTGTTTAATGTTGGTACATCTAATGCACAATTTAAGTTGATTTTCTGTTTCATTTGTTGCGGAAAATTATTTTGACCTATACGAGAGAACACTGTATGTACAAGTACTCAGGGAATGAGAAATCAATATTTCCTCTTTTGTTTATCCCCTTGAAAGTGGATTTAATTTTAATTATAAATGTAAGTTAAAGACGAGTTAAGTGATTTTAGGTGCTGACAACATTACAAATGATAATAGGTGTATATGAAATGTAGGAATTTTAAGTGGATGTATAAAACTGCATGTCCTTTTTCAAAAGCTGTTTGCTTAATCGAAATACATTCCATTTGTTTCAATACATTTTTCCCAACGATATTTTAATGTATAGATGTCTGCCTTAAAGAAATCCCGATATTTAGAATCAACAAACTCTGATATGGAACTTTTCAGACTGTTTCATTTTCATACTTTTTAGCCCGTAAGAACTGTTCCAAATATTTAAAAAGGGAAAATCAGCTGTTGAATACAGATCTAGTGAATATAATCAGAGTGCTGCCAAATTTCATACTTAAATTCATTTAACTTTGCAATTGTTTTTACGACATTTGAGACTGAGTGTTGTTGTAGAGAAGTAATGGGCCATGCTGATCAAAACAAGGGAAGGGCGAGTAATTTTCAATTTTTAATGCATTTCATTCATATACTTTTCGGGAGTAATGATGAACCATATGTGTTCAACCTATCCAGCTTATTTCACTCGGTTTGTTCGTGCGGCAACCATTTATCCATTTTTTTCACCTTCCAATTTCAGAAAGGTGTCTCCATATTTTACTGTATGGTCAACTTTCATTTTGGTAGCAAGTTTCCTTGTAGATATAGTTAGATTCGTTTTCATCAATGCTTTCAAAGCATCGTTCAGCATTCATTCAGAGTTTGGGGTTATATATGTGGTCCATTTCGTACGGAAAAAAATCACCAGACCGAAATTTTTCAAACCAAATATGCACTTTTCTATATCGTTTAAAGCAGGGGTGGGCATTAAGTCGAACGTGATCGACCGGTGGACTGTCAAATCATTTGGGGGCGACTTCCTGCAGATTAGCAGTTAGTAATTATACATCGAAATATTCACGATCGGATGACAGTATGGAGACTAAGAGTTTTCTACAGTTTTTAGATGATTTTTTAAAAATTTTTAATGTATTTTCAATTGTTTGATAGTAAATTCATCATTTTATATTATATTTGTGGCTACTATTATTATGTTTGAATATTGCGTTTTACTTTGAACGCGGTCTTAAAAGTATCTTTTACTGTAGTTAGGTTGGTAAGTTCACACATATTCCGTATTTACCATTAAGTTGTAATAAATACTGTAGGCCTTTCTCTTAGTTCCCGACACTAACGCCCCTTCAACATCTTGAACAAATTAGTAGCTCTGTGCCCTAGAAAAGTTTGTCTACACCTGGTTAAAGTATTCTTCTCAACTGTGTGGCTTATATTGCATGCAACTTTTTCAGTACTATGCCTAGTTTATACTCATTTAAAAAATATGGTTATGAGTTGAACTCTCATATCCTTACAAAATTTGAAACAATTAACAAGATGGATCACTCTTGAGAGAAAAATCTTCGTCAAAATGTCACCCTAGCAATGACTAGTCTGACTTTATAAGCAAGGTTATGCCAGAAACAAAAGCATAACGAAAACAGGAACACAAACTTTACACGTAAAGCAGCACATCTCAAACTTTCAATATTTGTGGTCCTATATTCAATCATAATTTTCATCGCCCCCCTCCATACAATAACAAAGTATTGAATTCAATAATACTATACTTTGGCGCTAAAGCTGCAATACGACTTTAACCTCTTAAGAGCCACTGGCGTATATAAACGACTCACTCAGCCAGTGTGTTAATTGCCCCAGACGTATATATACGTCTTTTTTTGAAGTACTATCTTTTATGTGCACTGCTATCGATAAAATTATTCCGAAGGCTTTGGAATGCAATAAAATAACCTTGACAGTGTTTGCGAAAGATTTGCTTATTTCAGAAGATTTGCTTATTTAGTCTTCCTTCTCTCCCCCCCCGCCTCAATAAACTCGCCTTGGTGTTAAACGATGGCGTTGGGGAGAGAATCACACAACTTTTAATTGGCAGTTAAGGGATTAATTATAAACCTTACAGATTATCAAGATAAGTGTTAGTTTTTATATATTAGGTTGGGGAAAAAGAAATCTATTAATTTTGTATGAAATTCAAGACTTTATTTAACATATTTCGGATAGTCCGATTTGGGTCAAATATGCACCATTTTGTTGTACAATGTGTTGTCATTTTAAAGGTGGCTTTATAATGCCTCTCTCATAAAAGTCTTGCTCCTTATTGGCGAAAAGCTCTTGTAATCGATTTTCACAATCTTCTCTTGATCCCAATTTCTCATCACTCAGGAAGTTTTGAAATGCGTGAAAAAGGTGGTAATCGCTTTGTGCCAGGTCCGGACTATATGGTGGATGCATTAAAACTTCCCAACCGAGCTTCCAGAGTTTCTGGTGAGTCACTACAGACGTGTGTGGTTTGGCGTTGTCCTGATAAAACACAACACCTTTCTGTTGGCCGATTCTGAGCTTTTCTGGTCAATAGCTATCTTCAAACATTCCGGCTGTCGACAGTAGAGATCTGAATTTAAAGTTTGGCCATACGGAAGCAATTCATTATAAATTATTCCTTTCCAGTCCCACCAAATACACAGTAGAACCTTCCTGGCCGTTAGTCCTGGTTCGGTCACCGTTTGAGCTGCTTCACCGCGCTTTGACCACGATCGTTTTTGCACAGTATAGTCGTATGTGACCCATTTCTCATCCTCAGTCACCATCTGCATAAGAAATAGGAGGATTTCTTTTCGTTTGTTCAAGGCTTCGCAGATGGGAATTCGATCCATCATGTTTTTTGGTGTTAATTAGTGTGGCACCCAAACATCAGCATAAATTTGAAATGGTTTGATCTTCTTTTTGAATACAACTTTGCGCGAATGATTTAAAACTGTTTTATGGTCGATCTTTAGCTCCTGGGCGATGCTATGACCACTAACATGCCGATCAACTTTGATTACTTGTGGGAGTTTAGTGACATTTTCGAAGACGAGCCTGCCTGTGCGAGATGCATCTTTAACACCAAGAATGCCTGAACGGAATCGACGAAACGAAAACTGCACGCAATTAGCTGTTACAGTATTGGTACCATAAACTATAAACACCGTTCGCAATTTCAGCCCCCTGGCTTGCATTTTCGCCTTTATCAAAGAAAAACTGTAAAATGTACCAAATTTTCTCTTTGTTGACTTTAATTTTTAACACCCTGTAACTCACAACTGAATGTACCAAACAAAAAAAAAAGACAAAAGAGTTTTTTTAGTGTGAAATGTCACCTTTAAAGCGAGCATAAATTTGAAATGGTTTGATCGATACACTTCACGAGTTATCGACACTACAGCCATATACCAAAAAAAAAACGGATTTCTTTTTCTCCAACCTAATATAATTTTATATATGACAAGCCCATAGGGGCACTGGTAATTATTGATCTTAATTTAGTATTGCTAAATTAATTATATAAAATTGTTCAGTCCTGATACGTATATAAACATATAACATCAGTGTAAATATGTATTTTATTTTTCAACATGCCAGAAATTATTTTAAATCTTTTGTTTTCGACTTTTTCAATATGCTATCGCGTCCCTCGTAGGGGGTGACACCCCACAGTTTAAGAAACGCTGACATTAAAAAGACCTGATATTAAATATGCACCTACCTAATAGAGCTTAATTCGGAAAATGCACCTCCTGGATTATGTAATGTTCTAATGCTAGAAAATGTGTTAAAAGCAAAGCAAAGCTATATCGTGTTAGATCAACATAAACGGAAGAAACAAACGTTCTACGGTGGTCTCTAGGAAGCAGAATAATTAGTCATGGGGTGTAACAGCACTTGATGTTGCCCAACTGTATCGGATGGTTCCAAACACAAGAAAATGCCAAATTTAGCTCGGGTGTTATTTTTGCTGTAGAGTTTGTTTAATCAATCGTTTTTACTTTAATTGTTAATAGTTTCGTGTGTGTATAGTTCATTGCGCTTTTCGGTAATGACAAAGAAACAAATCTTAAAATTTTTTAAAATTTGTTTTTCTTCTAAGGAGGTTAATTATGCGCTAACTATCAATGCCGGTATTAATTGAGGAAACCTATCGTACGCTTGAATGCTAATTAGTTTTTAACACCTCATGATTGTTTTGTGAGATGAATTCAAAGTTAAATATAAAACTATTATATCATTATTATTATCTTGATTGATTTCTAGATGGTTAGTTCATAAACATAAAAAATCCTGTGAAATTAAATAAATTATTTGAAATACACACACACACACACACACACACACACACACACACACACACACACACACACACACACACACACACACACACACACACACACACACACACACACACACAAAACACACACACACACACACACACACACACACACACACACACACATACATGGTTAAAACTTTAAGTATTCATGATTAAAGTGAAAACAACGGATGTAATGTAAATTGCATTCTGTGGATTATTATGAATTATATGTAATTATAGAAGCCCAGTGGCTGAGTGGTAGCGAATCACGCTGCCGAGCCACAGGTCCGGGGTTGAAAATCTGGGATGGGAAACGTCGACTCAGCCTTTCAACCCTTCAGTGGGTTGATTAATGATTACCAAACTTGCTCGGGAACTAAACACTAGGGGTTTTCACGTCATATTGACCACCTAATAGGAACATCTACTCATGCACCTCAGTGACTAAGGTCATAAAAACTGAGATGGACACAGTAAACCTTGGCCCTCATGAGCTGCTGTGCCACTGAGAGAGAGATATGTAATTATGAAGACCTTATTAACTCTTTCGATTCTGGGAATAATTTGGTATGAACTGAGTTCTTCGAAACATTTTTTGGTAAAAATTTCATTACTTTATAGACTCAACTCAAACTCGTATGTGAAATATGAAGTACAATATCTTCCTCTCTCCAAATGTATTTGAGACCACGGTAGCCTAGTGTTTATGGTCATGAACTCGTGGTTGGTGTGTCATTATTCTGAGTACTAGTGCTGTAAGCGACTTCCCCCTGAAGTCGCTTCCTCATTGTCCTGCCCACCTAAAGATGTGGGAGGGAACAAATCAGGACCAGATAATTCCATGATAAATCTAATTTATTATTATTCAATTGTACTAGTCAACCACAAGGTTAAACCACAAAAGAAAGCCCTAGGAGTGATATAAAGAAAACAACAACCCTAAGTGAATAAGTGCACACTATCAGATCAATTTAATCTTAATAAATCCTAACCTATCGATTCCTAATCAACTAATTTAGTATAGTAGCAAAACTCTGTCATTGAATCAAGATGCGTAAATCCTAAATCTCACCTTAGTAACGCTGCATTCAGATGCTCCGCTCCTTCTGCCCTACAATTACCAAACTCTAACTTTATATACTTTAACTAGTTTGCACATCAGGGTTTCTTCTTGCGAGGGATAACTGTGAATTAAATGCGAATGCTAGCCCAAAGATTTCCCAAGAGGATTAGTTGGGAAAGGTCGCATAAACACCCCTCTCAGTGCTATTGAAGACCTGCCGTGTAAGAGGAGCTGATGCACATTAGATCTGTCAAGGCTCCAAGTCCCCTCATTGGCGTAATATGGAAGTCAGGAGAAAGAAATGCTAGCTCAAATGTCCTCATCACTTGACTGTGGTTCAAAATTACAAGGTCCATCACTAATTTGCCTTCGTGTTGCTTCAGAGTGTGAAATTTTTTGTTCTTCATGTCTTCAAGTTCTGGTGTCATTGGATGGACCTCCATTTGTTTAGGATCAAAGTCCTGACGTTGACGTAATAAGGACGTTTTTAATGGGGCGAGGCAGGGCAGCCCAGGTTTGCAGTTCTCATCGCTTGATCAAGGTTCAAAATTATCGATAAGCTTTCTCGTGTCAGCATCAAAAGGAGGCTTAACAAGCAATGGAACTTTTTTCTCTCTGATACATGACAAAGTGGCCGCGGTAGCCGAGTGGTATAGGTATCGGATCGTGGCTTGCCTTGTCACGAGTTCGAGCCCATTACCACTAAAGACTCGCCGTATAGGGCAGCGATGCACGTTAAATCTGTCGAGAGCTGAAACGTACTCCCGTTGTTGTGGTGTGGAAGTTAGGAGAGGGGGGTGCCAGTTCAGGTGTCGCCCACGTCACTAGACCATGGTTCAAAATTACGTGGTCCGTCGCCAAAAGCCCTCGTGTAGCTGAACAGTGCGACGTTAATATTCAAACAATCAATCAATCAATATCTCTGATACATAAATAATTTTTATCGTATGATTGTAAAATTTCATCGAAAAGAGGGGGGCGAGGTTAACCATTTACTATTTTAATTCATTTGAGGTATTAGTCATTTTACAAATGTTTTACAATGTTGGAATACTTTTTCAGCTTTTAATATGCATATAATTCGTAACAATTTTCTACAATTTTTTTTCAATTCCTACACACTATTATATATATAGCTCATACTCTATAGATTTATTTATCTTGGTGGAATTTTCAATCGTTAATAATCAATTGAGCTGAAATTTTATATACATGATTATTTTGGATGACAATACAGTAATTTATTCATAATTAATAAAAATTAATTGATTAAAACTAATTATTTAAAGAATTACAAATATAGCCACGTTGGCATCATTTTTGGCGACTTAGCAACCCTTTTGGCGACTTTGTCAAAACTTGAAAATGTTTTTTTTCCTCTTATTTTAAAGCGCTCATTTGAGCTGAAATTTTCTATACACTATTATTTTGGGTAAAAATACGATAATTTAATTATAATTAGTTAAAATCAATTGACTGAAACTAATTATTTAAATAATTACAGATACAGCCACATTGGTTTCATATTTAACGACTTGGGTCAAAACTTGAAAAGTTGTTTTTTTTCGTCACGTTTTAAAGCATTCAGTTGAAATTTTATATACACGATTGTGATCTGGATGACAATACGATACTTTAATGACAATTAATAAAAATTAATTACCACTTAATGTTGTGATTCTGTCATATGTATATACGTATTTATATTAATTGTAACTATTTAATAAAAAGTATCTAAAATAAAAATTTTCTTTGTTGATCTAAGTAGGAATTGACTTAAATTTTTCTTTTTTTATATTATATACTTGTTTTTTAATTACTTGTGCTTTACTTTGTTTTTGTTCAATTCAATATTTTGTAATCCCACGTAGAAAGATTATTTTAAATTCAGTGTCGATACTGCCCGAGCTCTTTATTTACGACCCAACGTGGGACTATTTCTAGTGGCAAAGTTCACTTTTTGTGGGTGGGACTCCCACCTTTACACACACAAAAGAACTCAATTTTTTTATATCTCATCTGCTTACATTTGAATAAAGAATTGCATTTGTAGCTATAATAGAACGCATCCTGTTGGTTTATTCAGTTCTTATTGGGCAATAATTTCGAGAGGACAGCGTTTGATTGCACGCGTGGGTTTGATTCGATATTTTTGGAACGCGTGATTTGAGAAGTTAATGCCAGGATCAATATCCCCAATTTCGGCCGTCCATTGTCATGCGACGGTTTGGCTGCCGAAATGATTTGTTCCGCCAGTTGGCGAGGGTCAATGTGGATTTTCCGTAAATTTGCTGGACAGTGCGTGAAATACTAATCAGTGTTTGGGTAAGCGAAGTAGGTTTTAGGATAACTCGGGAAATGTAAAGTGCTTCGGGGATGATTACGTTAATGATAGATTTGTTTGACTTTGGAGTGAATAAAAATGTGAAGAAAGTGGGGAATGGATGTAATATTGTTATGGGGTCTGATTTTCTGAGCAGATGATTATCTGGTTATAGTTGAAAGTTTTGTTGTTTCTATTGCCACCTGCTTGACGTAGTCAGATCGAGGCCCATGAAATCCATCATGGCAAGGGGCTAGATTTAGGTACGAGGTTTAGATTAGGGTACGATTTAGCTCAGTTCCATCCCTATTTTGAGGGAGAACACACTGGGGGAGGGTCAGGGACCCCACCTCTTTTCCCCATCCACCAACCTCACGAGAACTTGCGGCTCAACAGCTATTTATAGTAAGTACCCCCATGCTGCAAAGGTATTATACATTTACAAACATCCCTTTCTTCTCCGAGATTCGAACCCTCTCCCTACGGCACACAGCAGCCAGCGTTGCTAACCACTATATCGGATGGGCGACACAAATTTTTCTCTTTATACCTACAAAGATATCATCTTCAAAATTTGGGCTCTAAATTTTACTAATAGACTTCTTTATACGTATCAGTTTGTGGAATGACAGCGGTAACTTAACGGTTTGGGTCACGAGTTCTAATACCACGAAAGACCTGCCGTGTATAGGGGCTGATGCACGTTAAATCTGTCTAGCTCAAAGTTTGCTCGTAGGCGTAGTGTAAAATGGAGAGAGGGGAAGGGTGTCAGCTTGCTAGTTGTCCTCGTTATTTAAACATAATTTAAAATCATGAGGCCTGTCACCATTAACCATTGCAAAGCTTTGAGGTGTGGCATTAATAAGCTATCATTTAGATGAATGTAATACTAGCTTAGGTACTTCTGCAGTTTGACTGCAACTGAAAATTATGAGGTTCGCCGCCTTAGGTGTAGCTGGGCTTATTTTAATTCAAGCCAAAACCTTACAATGTTTACACTTATTTCCTCTCATGATACCTGAGAAAAAAAATTACAGGCTGTGTATTGAACGATGCATTGCTATAATTTTTTTCATACATATGCGTCACCTTCTGTCTTTCCAATGAGTTTGGCACGAAAAATAAGCATTCTGGGTAATGCATGTAAATAGATCGCTGTTGTTACTGGAAGAGAACCGAAACCCCTCGAAAACGCTTTACGCACTGATTGCTAATTACTCGATGGTTCATTTGAAAAACTTTCCTCATAGAAGATTGAATTATACCTTTTTTGCTCTCTTATGTGAACGCTGAATATTGCCTAATAACATGAGAGACCAATATTCGGAAGAGTGCTCTCAGAAGATTGTTGTGGCAGTTGATGCGTTAATATATAGAACAACTGTTTTTTTCCTGATTGAGTTTGTAAACAATTATAGAAAGGAAAACATTATTACATTTTTTTATTAGCATTTTGTACTGTCGAACCCTTAGTGATCACCACACTTTCAAACTAAAAGTAAGGCCACTTTGTTGTAATGAGCACTTTTATTTCTACTCCCAAACAAGGGGCATGACCGCGGTAACCTAGTGGTCAAGGTATCGGATCGTGGCTGGCTTGTCACGAGTTCGAGCCCAGTACAACTTAAGACCCGCCGTGTAGGGAAGTAATGCACGTTAAATCTGTCGAGAGCTGAAACGTCCTCCCGTTGGTGTGGTGTGGTAGTTAGGAGAGGGAGGTGCTAGCTCAGGTGTCGCCCACGTCACTTGACCATGGTTCAAAAATACGTGGTCCGTCGCCAAAAGCCCTCGTGTAGCTGAACAGTGCGACGTTAATATTCAATCAATCAATCTGTTCAGCAACACGGATCTTCAAGTGGTTATTGGGGGGCTGTGGTAGCCTAGTGGTCAAGGTATCGGATCGTGGCTGGCAGGTCACGAGTTCGAGCAGAGTACCACTAAAGATTCGCCGTGTAGGGCAGCGATGCACGTTAAATCTGTCGAGAGCTCAAAGGTCCTCCCATTGGCGTGGTGTGGTAGTTAGGAGAGGGGGTGCCGGCTCGGGAGTCGTCCAAGTCACTTGACCATAGCCGTCGCCAAAAGTCCTCGAGTAGCTGAACAGTGCGACGTTAATATTCATTCACTGAAGCGATTCTTGGCTCGAACTCATGACACGCCTGCCAAGAGGCTACCGCGGCCTTAAGAAGTTTTTAAGAGGGCTCAGATCCATCCCCCTAGTGTGCGCCACTGAAATGCTGATAGGCTAAATTTTTAATTTCAGGAAGAAGTATGCCCTATCGATACGTTACTTATAATAAAAACACAAGGACTGAATCACCAATATCCAATTGCCATCACCAATATCCCACGTGCTACTTTTAAATGCGACGTTAATAAACATTGAATTGATAGTACCTTGCGACTTTCGGCAGTCACTTCTGCGTGGTCACACTGATAGCAATTATTTCTTTCATGTTTCCTTACTACGGAAAAGAAACGTTATATTTAGTTGGATTGTTGAATTCAGATTATATTTTTAATTTGTCTTCATTGAGTTTTTCCATTCAGGATTTAAGGCTAGTGGTTGCGTATCTCGCTTCCCGACACAGGTCCGGGGTTCAAATCCCGGGCTAGTCAAGGTCAACTCAGCCTTTCATTTCTTAAGTGGGTCGATAAATGAGTATCAAGTTTACTTGGGAACTGAACACTTGAGGTTTCACGTCAGACAAACCACCTGACCGGAACATCTATTCATGCACCCCAGTGCCCAAGGTCATGAAAACTGAGATGGGCACAGTATTCCTTGGCCCTAATGGGCTGTTGCATCACCGAGTTCAGTTTAGTTCCATTCAGGATAAATAATAGCCTAGTCTTGTCTATGCTTTAGTAGTCCTAAGGTTATGCCGTTTAGGACTCGAAATCATTAAAAGCATAGTGTTCAGTGCAAGAGGTTGACGTGCATGCTAAAGATATCATTACTTAAAAATTTTCACGCCCGATGAAAACTTGTGAAGTTGTTTTTTTTTCTTCTGTCACATTCATTATCTATTCTTTTTCAGTAAAACAATTCCACAAAATGGCATGTATGTATACAAGTTATTTATTTAGGACCATAGAAAGAGATTCTACAATTTTTTTGTTATTGGGTCTACTATATAATACGATGTTCGAAAAATATTGAGCAAAACTTTTAAGTTCAGTTTGTGGTGGTTTTACAAAAGCTTTTTTTAACCTCTTTAACACTTGACTCTACTCGTTACTTGACCACGGTTAAAAATTAAGAGGTCCGTCATCAATAGCTCTCTTGTTGCTTTGTAGGGCAACATTAATATACACTTAACACTTGGTTCTTGTATGGTTATATTCAGAACATTTTATTTTAATTTGTTGTTTTAATGTTTATTTATAGCAGATGGTTGGAAATTTTTTATTACTAACGAATGCATGTGTATAACACTTCGTAAATGAATAGGTGTGACTTTTAAATAGTGTTTAAAATTTTATTCTTACCTATCATGGCTACTGACTTATACTTTTTCATGTATTATTATTATTTTTTTTAAATTTTACCACGATTTTAAAAACCGTACAGAATTTTCTTTCTTTGTACATCACAATGTCTTAATTTTGTAAATAATGATGCTTTAAAATGGCAGAATCCTGTATAGTAGCATATTTTATGGGCCTATTAAAAGTGTTTTTTATGTTAAGTTTTAAATTTTTACCCCTAACATTTGGATTTTGTGTAAAGTAACTTTTTTATGTTTGAATTGAAATAAAAGTTGAGCTGTACATATACTGTATTATCAGGTTGATCAATTGAATTCCTGATTTAAAAATGAAAGTATATTATTTTCATCACTTAAAATAAAATCTTTTTTTATTGGAACATTTGATTTTACTAATCTCTCTTGCTTAAAAATGATTCCTTTCCTTGATGTAAAACAGCATCACAACGAGCAAAAGCATGCGTAAAACTGTGATGTTTATCGAACAAAAACAACGCTACACGAATCGGAAAACGGAAAAAATAAAGGAAACCAATTTTTTCACGAGTAAATCCGTTATTATTTCTTTAGTTCTCACGACAGCTTTTGTTTTTTATGCTATTCCCAGAAGATCACCAACGAAACAACGAACATCTGCGTTTTTTGATCGGGAAAAATCGCAGTGGGTAAAGCGCGGAAGACAGCGGTGTTCAACTCAACTCCAGAAATGGAACGTTCATTGGAGCATAAATGATGGATGGCTTCATTTGGCAAAACAAACAAACGAAAGTTTAATAAAGTTATTAAATGCATATCGTAGAACAATAATTAAATCTTCGTAATTGACTTACTTTTAAGAACCTTTATCTAGAAATCATTAATCAAGACTTACTATGTGTAGCATCCATTATTTTTCCAACACATCAGAAAAAAATTTCCGTAAACATTGGAGTACAATGGACATTTTTTTCTACCCCCAACGGAAGCACTTTTCAGCATTATAAAGTTTTTCTCATCTGTTCTCATCAAAGCGAAGTTACGATTGTATCTCAGGTGAACGAACGACCCATTAAGATTTTCGTATTGTTTTAGTATATCTGGTTTAAACTGTGATGTGTATAACATATTCTTTTTAAAATCATAATACTTATTTGCAGAAACAATAGAACGTATAAATGTACGTATTTCTCTCTAGTAATAAATGGTATATATTTTTTTAAAAGCCGCATTTCAATTACTTTTACAATGTTATATTTTAATCTCCTTCACTGTTTTCGAATGATGCATTTAAATATTGGTTCTAGATCTAGGATACTGCATTTTAATCTTCTATTACTTAGGCTGATTGTAATTCGTAAATTAGACTCGTAAATTGAGACATCATGGCTAAAGATTTCGGATTAAAACTTTTGTAGGTAGTCCATATAAATTTATGAAATTCACTAGTGAAAGGTATCTTAAATTGTTTTAAAATAATTAGTCTAATCTATGTGCTATGTAATGTTTTATTTCTTCATGACATTAGGTGTTTTAACCTACATCTTGTTTTAATATGTGGGATTTGTTGAGTTTATTCCATTTTATATTCTGAAAAATGCATGCTTCTTGGACAACATTATTATAAACTAAAATATTACATACTCTTTGAACTTGATTACAAGTACAAAGTGTAAAGCAATGAACTAAGTTCAAGACGGTGATCTTGATAAATACAAATCTCTTTTTTTTCATTGAATTCATAAGTGCAATTAGTCTTGTACTTGCTGTGTGTTCTACTTATGAAATTCAGATACGATTTTAAATTTGGTTATTTGGTAAAGATATTCGTATAGTAAGATTCACCAAAGAGTTTTTCGAAATTAAAAAGTAAAATCCGTATCATATGTGTACTTATGAATTCGGTTTCATTTTGTTCGCATATGTGCCTTATTATTAACAAAAATGTACTTTTAAAGGAAGGTTTTTGTGAAAGGCAAAAATTGGCTTCAGCGAAGCGTATGTACCGACCATAACATCACACGAATTCAGCCACTCGGAATAATTTTTATAAAATTCAGCGAGAACCGAGATGGTTGATCGATACAATTTTGATATAATTTATGTATTACGACACTAACAAAATTGAATCTTTTGTTAGAAATTTACATGAGATTGCTTAATTTAGATAATACTTTCTGCTATTATTTTAAAATCAATTTGCTTCACGTGAAGTGTTTTAACAACTATTAAGTCTCCCCCCTTTTTTTCGGAAAATTTGGTAACTTTTGTAATTTTTCATATATCTAACCTTGCATCTGGCGTATAACGCGCACTTTTACACAATAAATAACATTAAAATATATGGGTGCGCGTTATACGCCGGATTTTGCGGTACATAAAAACATTAATCATGCGTATGAATGTAAAGAGTGTTTTTTTTCCAGGTATAGAAGTTTAAGTTGGCATTACTTTCCAAGATGGCGACCGATTTAACAGCTGTCAAGTGATTTATTCTCAGTTTGGTTTGGCAATTCATCAAAACGATCATCAAGCAAGGCGTAGATTCGTCGAATGGGCCCAAAACGAGATTGCCGTTGTTCCCGATTTTCATAAGAGAATTTTGTTTAGCGATGAAGCGCACTTCTGGTTGAATGGCTACGTCAACAAACAAAACGGCCGCATTTGGAGTGAAGCTAATCCACAAGTGTATGTCGAAACACCGTTACATCCAGAAAAACTGACTGTTTGGTGCGCTTTATGGGCTGGTGGAATCCTTCTTCAAAAACGATGAAGGCCACAACGTTACAGTCAATGGTGATCGGTATAGAGCCATGATTACTAACTTTTTCATTCCTGAATTGAACAATCATGATGTCCAGGAGCTGTGGTTCCAACAAGACGGCGCAACATGTCACACAGCTCGTGCCACAATCGATTTATTCAAAGACACGTTTGGTGACCGCCTAATTTCACGTTTGAACCTGTGAATTGGCCTCCGAGATCTTGTGATTTAACACCGCTAGACTATTTTCTGTGGGGCTATGTAAAATCATTGGTCTATGCGGATAAGCCACAAACGCTTGACCATTTGGAAGACAACATTCGCCGTGTTATTGCTGATATACGGCCACAAATGTTGGAAAAAGTCATCGAAAATTGGACGTCCAGATTGGACTACATCCGAGCCAGCCGTGGCAGTCCTATGCCAGAAATCATATTTAAAATGTAATGCCACAAGATTATCTTTCGAATAAAAAAAATTCATGTCAATCGAATAATACATCGTTGTTTTATTGCAATTTAAAGTTCTATACCTCTAAAAAACACCCTTTATTATTTTAGCTTTCAACGCGTGTGATGCACCAGAACTCAATCTGCCATTTCCAAATAATAGTGAATAATATTATTTGTCAGTTTAAATTACAGAAAGTGTTCTGATATTAAGTTCTGTACAGTATCATAATGCATTATAAATGGTTTTCAGCAAAAATCTGAAACATAAATTATATTGTTTCTGAAATTAAAACTTTAGTATGGTCCTTGTATAAAATTTGGTTTCACTAATATATTCTTTCAACTTCTCCAGATTGTACAATTTTATACATTTTCTCAAATCTTAATTTTTAGTTAACAGAACATTGAATACTTTTTAAAAACATCTTGTTTCTTTTCTTTGCAAACTGCAATTAATTATTTTATTTCAATTCTAACTTTGATGGAGGGTTTTGCTCGTGTTGTATAATACTTTTTTTAGCCATAATTCAATATACTTAAAAAGCTTTACGCTCTGTAGAGTCAAGTGTGTCAGGAGATTAAAACATAAGATGAATCAAACTACTATCCTTATATTCAATTTATTATTCAAGTGCCAAATAATGCTATTTTTCTGTGTCACGATTTGGAAAGTAAATTCCTTTATTTCACCAATCTTTCCTCTTCATTTCAGGTGAAAAGCAAACCAAGTTTCGGATTTGCAATTAACTCGGTAAAAAAGATTTTGGAAATAATTTTTTTTCA
This sequence comes from Trichonephila clavipes, assembly GCA_019973935.1. Lineage (NCBI taxonomy): Eukaryota > Metazoa > Arthropoda > Arachnida > Araneae > Nephilidae > Trichonephila > Trichonephila clavipes. The sequence continues at coordinate 22,359 of BMAU01003040.1, read as the reverse complement.
TCACTCTGAGATGCTGGATAATGCTCGGTTTGGATCAGAGAACAATGGAGAGCGGTAAGTACACGATTTGGATGTCCTTGTATTTGTGTATTAAAAACTAAGGTGCTTTTGTTTATCCTAGGATGGGATTTACTGCTAATGGACTAAGGCTACTGAATTAATTTTGTGACTGAACTATATACGTGCGGAACTGGACTTCATTTTCCAAAGAGGAAATGCTCTTCTATGAGTCAAATATGAGGCGTATCAGTGTGCCATTTTTTTTTCTGTTTGGTCAGTGATTGTGCTGGCAGTAATTGAGGCTTACAACACTCTTTTTATGAACAGGAAGATTAGGGTGGTGTGTTATGTAAGGGCATAAATGACTTCTTTCATTATATTCGTCCTTTGTTGGTGGATCTGTTGGCATTACTTTATGGGCAGGGAGTGATGTTGTTCATTCAGATGACCGATTTTTTCCCCTGTAAAGGAAATGGCTAGATCTTTTGTGGATTTGGTTTGTGTCACGTTAAAATGCGTGGTTAATTTATTTATTAGTTTTAGTTTAATCTTTTAGAACTTGGTATTATGAAGTGAGTGAATGGATTTTCAGTGTTATGTGGAGAATTGAATGGATTTCCTGTGTTTATATTCCCATATTATGCACGTCCTAATAGTTAACAATCCTTACATTGTTGTTGCGAACAAAATACTTTGGGAGGAAAGTAGACGATGCCAGTCTGCATACACCTTATAAAAGTAAAATATTCTAAATTGATCTAAATGCAGTATTGTTGGAAAAACAAGTGCAAATAAGTGTAAAAGATATTTATTTTTTCTCCAATTTGCTGAGAATAATATATATATATATATATATATATATATATATATATATATATATATATATATATATATATATACATATATAATTTGGAATTAACACCGGTGCCTGTAAATGTCTTCTTTTGAACCGTGGTATTAATGATATTTATTTTAAAAAATGCCACTAAAGGAATAAGGATATAAAAAAAGTCTTCATGCATGTTGGAAAATATAATTTAAGAAGAATTGTAATTACACATTAACTCTTCAAAGAACTATGCTTATAAGGCACAATGATAATTGGACATAACTGATGAAATGAGGAAAAAATTTGTACATTTAATGGGAAGCTTCATTTTCTATGTATGATATATATAAATATCTAACTTTTTATCACTTATCAATAAATATACATGTTCATGTATAAATAACATATTTTTTTATTAGTCTGCATAGCTTTTCTGTTATTTTTTGAAGAAAAAATGGTCTGTTAACGTTGTCAGTTACTGTGTGGATATTAATAAATATACTGCATGTTTTTTGTGGAGTATTACTCTAACATTTTAGTGACCACAATAATCAAATAGGTTTGGTTTCATCACGAGCGATATTCAAATATATGAGTGATTTGACGCAGCAGTAAATTGAAGCCTCGTAAAATGGTAATGGCTTTCAAAATTCTTCCATAGTAAGATGTGGAATTTAGCGTTATCATATCCCTTTGACAGTTGAAAATTACTAAGTCCGTACGAAAAGTCTCGTGCAACTTCTAGTATATCGTTAATTCATACAATAGCGTCTATATTTGGATCTAGTTGTTTCTTGTCTTCTTCAGTACACATATTTTTAATTTTCTCTTTATTAAAATAAATTTTCATCAAAATAGAAGGAGGTTAAATGCATTAAAGTTATATAAATCGCTTGCGGCAACGCTCATGGAAAATAAAGACATTTCCCTTTGTTTCAACATTGGAATGTTTTAATATTATATAGAAATAATAAATAATGATGCTTGCTCATCTTCATTAATCTTTGAAGCACCGTGGAAAATAAAGTGTTTTGTGTTAACCCTAGGCCACAAAATTCTCGTTTAGGTTAGACTATTTAAAGCAAAACGCAGGTCTCTTAATCTGAACGTTGTTTGAAGTAAAGGAGTTGATTGCCTACAGACAATTCTATAGAATTAGTACCTCTACATAACAGTATTTATTGGTTAAAGAAATCATGAGTTGGCAACCTCTTTTCCGAGTTGTCACCAACATGAACATTGGCGGTAGTATCAATCTAAAGCTGTTTCTCGACTAAAATCTATATGCTGAAACACACCATTACACACAAGTTTGTCATCCCAGCAATAAACAAAGTGTAAGGCCTCTATAAAACATAATACGATGTTTTGAGAATTCATCATGCGATGAATTACATAATTAATGAATATTAAGCCGATAATCAATACTTTTGCTCCCCCGGCGACCCTTCTTGTCTACTTTTATCTGCATGGTGGAATTGTTTGATGGAAAAAGCTGTTATGTTAGAATTTACTTCTATCGAAGGGGAAAAAAGTCTGTGTTCATTGATTGATAGCTTTCAAATTTTTATCATTGTAACAAAATGCTGGAAAAATATAGCTAACAGTGTAACAGAAAGAAAATGGCAGCAAAACTGAATACATTTGAAAGCGGTGCTTATAATATCAGGAGCCTGTATAAGCCAGAATTTGGTGAGTTATTTTTATATGTTGCCGTTTTTAGCTCCTTGATCCACATAATACATTCTGAGGACTGTTAGAAGTGGTAGATTTTCAAACCTGTAAAACCTTCAACAAAATGAAAAGGAAAAGAATAAATGTGTATACCTCAAATAGAATTGAATCTGATTACTTTGATTTAGTAGCCGGCTACCTGAAATCTCCAACGTATCAATAGTTCAGATCTTTTAAAGATAGTTGTGCTCCCTCACGATTTCATCTTTCTTTTTTTTAGAATAATTGAGTTCGGTATTAAATCCTTACGCAACATTTAAGATACCACCATGAGATAACAGTCTGGACCACCCACAGTATTACTTTACTTAGAACGCTCGAATCGTCCAGAGTTCACAGGTTACGAAATTATTTCAACAACTTCGTGAAGTTGGCACGGAAATTTTCAGCGCAACTTCCTCTTAAATATTGGTGCAACCTTTTCATTTCTTTTGCATGACTAACACGATAGGTATCCTTACATTTTGCGATCCCAAAAATTAAGTGACTTCTATCGTGAAATTACCTCCAGGCTTATTCTTTCAGTTTTTTTCCCCGAAGCCCACAAACCTTAAAGACATGCACAAACTAACCCATATTTCCTCATGGTTTAAAAGAAGGAAGAAAGAGTTCAATCTTCTTTTCGGAGTTGTACATTTGGTTGTGAAAAAAGTCCCACAAGTGGTGCTTCGAAATTTGTCTGTTATCTCATTATACGCATGGATTCATTAGGTTTTTTGAAATGCATTGTTGTCCCTATTCTCTTAAGACAAAGTGTTATTCGTCGTGACGATTGATTGAGGTCACATCTGTTTGTATTTTTTACCCTTGTTTTTCTTTAATTTAAAATATGACTTTCTTGCTAATTTATAGGAGTTTTAAAATCAATTTATCCACTTGGTCTGTAATTTTGTTTATAGAAGTTGATTGAAATTGGTTTTTCGCACCATTCTGTCCCTCCTTGAGGATAATATAAATGATATAAATCTAAACAATTGAGAGATGAGTAATAGGCTGAAATAAACAACCCTTAATGTATTTTTTTACTTCCGGCTCAAGATGACTTTGAAAATAATTATCTTGGGTTTTTTAACAACCGTGTTTTTCTGTGGAAGTAATTTTATTGTACGCGTAATACGTTTTCTTTTTTATTAAGCATCTTTTTTTTGCAATTATTTTTTAAAAAAATATTGTTTGGTTTATTTGTGACGAAAATTTGCAGAGTTTTGCTTTTTTCTTGGGTTAACATGAAATCATCCAAAATCAAAAAATGAAACCCACCAGATGAGTTATAGTTATATTTATACAAATTCGCATCTCTTGAGATTTATTACAGAAGCAAGAGTATATAATTGCGTGGAAAATAAACTAAAAACAAATGAAGGGATACTCGGAAATTGCAACTTTAATTCACACACTAATGTCTGAATAGTTTTTTTTTCAGAGAGATTCAGACTTATATTCCAAATCAATTATTACAGTGTTTCTCAAACTTTTTATGTTTGTCGCCCAATTTTCAATCATAATTTTCGTGGCACCCCCCTCCATACAATAACAATGTATTTAATTCAATAATAAACTACTTTAACACTAAAACTACAACACGACTAAAGTTATACACTGTGTAATTTATCAAGCTTATTAAATTTTGCATGTAATTTTGTACATGCCCATGGGATCACAAGTAATTATTAAACTTTGTATTAATTTAGTATTGTTAAATTAATTATCAAATACAATGTGCTGTACCGATGCATTCATAAGTATATTATAACATTGTAAATGTGTATTTTTTATTATCTCGGAATGTGTTTTGTTTTGATTCCCTTCAATAAATAAAAGTTTTTTTTAAAATCTTTTATTTTGAACTTTTTGATATACTCGCGCCCCCCTGATAAAATTATCACGCCCCACAGTTTGAGAAATGCCGAATTACTATAAAAGTAAGCGCAGAATTAGGCAAGATAGGATCAGAATTCATTATCGTAAATGTTATGCGTTGTTACTGATTTCACCTGATCGGCAAAGGCCAGATCGAGGCCCACGAAATTCATCATGGTAAAGGGCTAAGTGACGCCTGTCGTTAGCCGTAGCACCATACAGGTGAAAGTACGATTTGGCTCGTTTCCACCCCAATTTTAAGGGAGGACACCTGGGGGTGGTCTGGGGCCTCCCACCTCTCTACCCCTTCCACCAACCTCAAAAGAGGACTTGCGGCTCGACGGCTATTTAGAGTACCCCCATGCCGCCCAGGCATATACGTTTACGAACTTCCATGTCTTCTCCGGGATTCGAACCCTGTCCCTACGGCACATCAGTCAGCGTCTCTAACCACTATACCGGATGGGCAACAATTTTATACGTAAAGATATGAAGGGATGGTTTAGTGCACATGTGACTTTAATGTACAAGCGTAAATTTTTCCGACGTTATTGTTTAACGTCGCACTTCAAAGCAACACGAAGTCCATTGGCAACAGACCTCATAATTTTGAATTTTAGTTAAGTGACGAGGACGACAGCTGACTGGGCACTCCACTCTTCTAATTTCTACACCAGGACAATTGGGATCTTTGAGTCTAGGAAAATTTAACGAGCATCCTCCACTCTTCACAGCTGGTTTTAAATGGCACCAAGGTTAGAGCTCATGGCTTGACAGAAATAATGCAGGTCACGAATTCTTGACCATGACCACTCGGCTACTGTAGTCACTTTTATTTCCTGGAGAAGCTGCTATTCACCGATAGATGGGGCTGCGGTAGCTCAGTGGTTAAGGTATCGGATCCTGTCATGAGTTCGAACCCATTACCACTTAAGACCCGCCGTGTACTGGAGCGATGCACGTTAAATTTGTCGACAGCTCAAACGTCCTCACGTTGGTGTGGTGTGGTAGTTAGTAGAGGGGGTGCCAGCTCAGGTATCATCCTCGTCACTTGACCATCATTCAAAATTACAAGTTACGTCACAAATAGCCTTCACAATGTTTTAGAATCAGGCGTAAATAAAATTCTTGTCAGTGATCTGCTTTTGACAGTTAAAGAATATTTTCGGGTTGGAAAGAGTGTGTAACAACCGCCGAGTAAGACTACTAAATATTAATACTATTTACTAACTCTTATTAAAAGTGTTAATAAACTTATTTAGAGAGTTTTAAACAATCTGAGACAACACATCACATTGAGAATAAGAAAACATTGAAAATTTTTAACAATAGAACACTAAAAAATAAATAAAAAAATACTAAAACATCGAAAGACATGTTAAAAATATTAAGGTGTTCTGAGAAAATCGATTAAAAGTTTCATAAAACTTATTACGTGAGAATTTATCTATATAACACAAATCTCTGATAAATTTATTCACTAGTACATATTGGCTTCTTAACTTCTGTATGGTAAAGCAGAAATAAAATCACATTTTAATTCGAAATCTATATTTTGCAAGTATCATTTTAATTTAATTCATTTCATTTCGCACAAAGTATTAACGATTTTTACAGCGATTTTGAATCTGAAGTATCTTGTTATATACGCTTATAGTCTTTAAACTATTGACTATTTATGAACTCGCAGTCAATGTCAAAAGCCACAATTACATTAAAATGCGCTTCGTCGCGAACAGGCGGCAATCGATTTTTGCTACTTTTCGGGTTAAGCCCCGTAAACATAATTCCCCGGTTACTTGGCTACTGTCAGACGAGCTCTACCGATTTAAAGTGCGTCACTCTGTGCGTACAGAATAGTATCAATTACGGGTTGCTATGGAAATTTTTATTTGTTTTCTCTGGAAAACAGCTATAAATACTTTTTTCTCAACGGAAGTCGTTTACTTTGCTTTTTGCCGACAGGCGCCTGAGACATCGTCTCACCCCACACGACAGCCAAACGCAAACATACTGCTTCCAGTTCCTTATACACCTTAGTACTATTTTTTAAAAAACCATTTGGCAATCACTTTAATTCTTTATATTGTATTATTTTTTTTAAAATTAAAATGGGCAAATAACCAATGTGAAAGTAACAACCATATTGTGAACGACAGGAGATGAAGATCTCAGCACGAGATCAGGAGCTCCAGCCCCATCGATTCGACACCTTTGCTTTTTGCCTTTCTTTCCTTTCATTCTTTCGTCATTGTTGTTGAGGTTTGAATCCAATCTTCTATGTATTTTTAAAGGAAAAAGTATCGAGTATGTGAGGTTAGAAAATCAAATATCGAGTTTGACTGCATAAAACACTTTTTCAATTCTTACTATTTTAGCTCACTCACTCTCTATATTTATTTATCTTGGGGGAATTTTCAGTCGTTAATGAAATACATTTTAAAGCGTTCAATTAAGCTGGAATTTTATATACATGGTTATTTTGGATGACAATCCAGTAATTGAATTATAATTAATAAAAATGATTAAAACTAATTGTTTAAAGAATTACAAATACAGCTACGTTGGCATTTTTAGTGACTTAGCGACCCTATTGGCGACTTGTGTCAAAAAACTTGAAAAGGTTTTTTTCACGTTTTAAAGCATTCAGGGTTGAACTGAAATTTTATAGACACGATTGTTTTGAATGATAATAGGATACTTTAATGATAATTAATTTCCATTTAATGTTGGGATTCTGTCATGTATATACATATGTATATTAATTGTAACTATTTAATAAAATGTAGCTAAAATAAAATTTTTCTTTGTTGATCGAAATAGGAATTGACTTAAAATTTTTTTATATTACTTGTTTCTGCAATGTTTTATTGAATTAAATAAAAAAAAAATTACTGGAAGAAAGATGTAGTGAATTAATAACCACCTTGAAAAACTGCGTAAACGAGGTCTTTTCTTAAAAAAAGATCGGCTCATATGTACATATTTCGGATTTAATTTGTTACTTCTAAGTATTTTAAAATTATTTTATAACTCCTTAAATATGTATTATTGTATTTATATAAGCATCTTGTATGTTTCTAGCATTTTTATACTTAATTTTGGATTTAGAAAGAAATTATGACGAATAAAATAGTAAATGAAAACGTCGAATTTTTACTTTTTCTTTCCCTCTCATTTGTTATTCTTTCCTTAAAATTTATCATTTAACCTAAAATATAAATACCTAAATGTAATTTACCTTTTTGTAGATCTTTGATGAAACCCAGTAGCTGTGTAGTAGTGTACCGCGCTTCCACGCCACAGGTCGGGGGCTCAAATCCCGGGCTAGGCAAGGTCGACTCAGCCTTTCACGATTTCAGTGGGTTGATAAATGTGTACTAAGCTTGCTTGGGAACTTAACACTGGGGTTTCGTGTGAGACTGACCACTTGACTGAAACATCTGCACATTCACAGCAGTGCCTAAGTTCACGTAAACTTAGATAGGCATAGTGGGCCTTGGCCCTCATGGGCTGTTATGTGACCGAGTTCAGTTCAGTATGCTTTTTAATGCATTTAAGGTATTTTATATGAAGGGCCATTGTGTGAAAAGTGTTGGGATATTTTCTAAAACACAGATATAAATTAATATTCTTTACAGTAGCGTGGACTTTATTGTCATAAAAATATCTTATGGCGTGATTTGGAGATTTGAAGAAGGGACACACACACACACACACACAGAGAGGGGGCAGTTCAGGTGTCGTCAATTGTACATAGTTTAAAATTAAAACGCAGTCACTATTATCTCTCGTGTAACCTAGTAATCAAACACAGCAAATATATTGATGAGGAATAAGTGTTGTCACAGAATCTGAAGAATAAGTGTGGTTACGGAAACCATTTGGACATGATCACAGTGCTATTTCGATCGAGTCATTGATACGAGTCATGATGTCACTAAAGACCTCGTAGAGAAGTCCTGATGCATATTAGTTTAAATTCTTCCCCTTTGCATGGATTGTAATGCCAGCTCTTGTGTTCTCGTCACTTAACCTTGGTTTAAATTTAAGAGGTGGCATCAGAACCTAGTGTTCATGGTCACGAGCTCATGGCTAGCTTGTCATCAACTCGATCTCTAGTTCCATTGAAGATCCGTCGTATAGACAGGATGATGAATGTTGTAACGTTTGGGAAAATTGATGGGTAGCCTGAGAGTTCAGAAATTAAGCATACTTTTTTTATTACGTCTACAACTAATAATTACAGTACGTACAGTTGATTACAAGTTGTTCGAACTATCGACCTTTTCCATTCTACAAAATTTGTTATTTGTGAGGGAGGCAAACACAACCGTTCTTTTACCAGTGTTTCAAAACGAACTCCTCTCCACACACTTGGGGGCGGGCGATCGCCTAAAACACCACGAATTACACTCGAGGTGCCGGATCGGCAGGTAGGGTGGTGTTTTCCTCACGGCCATCGGTGCGATGTCAGATGAGAAGAGCCAGCAATATTTTAGAGTTGCACGTCTGATGCTATCTACTTACAGAAGCCAATTTTGCAGCTGCGTGGTGGGAAAACGTTATTACGGTGAATCTATCGAGGCTAAAAGCCCTTATTTAGGGTAGTGTGGAAATATGAAGAGTACCACTTGAGTTGTCGTTGATTAGGTGTCGTCCTGGTCACATGACCTTAATTTAGAAAACAAAATCAGTCGCTAATAGCTCTCTAAGTAGCTTCAAGTGCGATGATAATAAAAAAATGCCAAAATAAGTTAAGCAATCAAGTCCTGGTGCCCCTGAAGACCCGCCGTGTAGAGGAGGATTGATGTACTTTAAATCTGTTGAGGCTCAATGTCTTCCCATCGGCGTGGTGTGGTAGCTAGGGGAGAGGAGTGCCAGCTCAGGTGTTGTCCTCGTTACTTCACCGTGGTTTAAAATAGTGAGTTCCATAGCTAATAGCTGTCGTAATGCTTTATAATTAAGCGTTAAAAACATTCACTCACCTAAATTAGAGGGGTTCATCTCCAACAACCCTTGGCTTAAGTGAAATTTTTATGAAACAATTAGTCTGAAGAATTTTTTCTTCATATCTTGGAGATATCTTTCCTTTGTCTAAGAATTCCTCTCACAGTTCGTTTTCACCCTCACTGACCACTAAGATCACGTGCCGTTTCATTCAGTGACCGTTCAGTGAAAGGTGAAATAAAAAAGTTCGAAGCGGAAGATATCTGTGTATAATTACAGCTCTCCCTGTCTTCTTCCAAAACAAAAGTGCGCACACTGCGGAAGTTTTTAGATTTCCATCAATGCGTGAAGGTGCACAGGTCTGCGGCTTTACATCGCGGCTTTGTTAAGAGGTTAGATATATTCTTACCTCACCAGCGCTTTGTACAGTGAGAGTGGATATTTGCCCCGAAATTCATTTAGTGATTGTTTGGAGGCGCATTATAATTCACACACGTTTCTCGGAACAATAGATTGAAAATATAAAAAGCCATAAAGGTTACGGATACCGTTTATTATCTGTACGAAGCAATTTTTTTTCACCGGCGCTTTTTGTTTTCTAATAGATGGCGCGGAGTCCAGCGTATCGTGGAGAGTGTTTTCATAAGAATGATGTCTCTCTTTTAGATCTTTCTTTTCTTTTAAAATTAGATAAATAAATTCTTGATACTGTTGAGTTTCAAATGTGCAGCTTTCTATGTAAATTTTTTCACGTAGGATAGGTGATCTACGTTATTGAGGACATTCGAGGTATTTCTAGTTGTATTATTGAGCAATGGGGGATGTGTGTTTTTGCTAATGTTATTGTCTTGACAAACCAGCTTCGTTAGAGAGTCTGACGGTTTCAAAACTTATCCAACATTATAATGTTTTAGTGCCTGATATTGCGAGCTAGATTCGTGTTATGGAAAATTTAAAATTCGTTGTGAAAGGAAGTCTTAAGAAAAAATGGTTCATATAAAAGTTAAGTGATATTTTATTAGTATTTTATTAACATCGTGGTTAAGCTTTCTTTTTGATTGGGAAAGTAATTACGCTTATACAGTACCTTTTACAGCTTATTTAAATATCTGATACAATTGACAAAAAGTGATTTCAAAATGTTTTACAAGACTTCCGCTGTGCAAGTTTGTTAAAAACACATTTTTTCTTAATTCTTAGGATATGCTTCAATTGAAATTGTTGTGTGTGTTTGCTAATTTTTAAATTTCCCTCATTAAGGTATCCAACTACGTTCGGAACCGTGATTTTGCAAAAGCGCATAAATGAATAATTTTCACGTTATTTAGTATCACTTAGATTAGAATATATGCATAAAATTGGTTTAAGGACATTTTGACAAAAAAAACTTTATTTAAATACAATATTTTGGCAAAAATTAACTTAGAATAATCTTTTTTCCAAATGTTCTCCTTTTGTGAAAAGTGGTTCTATTATAATAATATTTTGCCTGTATATTGCTCAGACCTCTGTTTAGAGGCTCAACTAGAATTTTTGAAATACATAACTTAAAAGTGGGTTTATTCATATTTTACGACAACAGAGGGGGGCAATTTTAGAAAAAAACTCCAATAATTATTTCAATGGGTAGTAACTCTGAAAATGTGAATTTTTCAAAGTCCTAGTTCAGAATCTCTGGAGAAGTCTTTACTTTATATAAGCAAAATATAGTTATTATACAAGCATTTTTTATAAAAAAGAGAACGTTTTGAAATAAAGGTTATTGCTAAGATATTTTTTTGCCAAAATATTATACTTAAATAAATTTTTTTTTTGTCAAAATGTCCTTAAAACAATTTTTGCATGTATTCTAATCTGAGTGACACTAAATATCATGAAAATTATTCATTTATACGCTTTTTAAAATCACGATTCCGAACGTAGTCATATACCTTAAGACATTTCATAAGAATCCATTCATCTTGAAACACTCAACGCATGTTCTTTATTCCACATCTACACACTCCTTGTGGGAAAATAGGGTCTTACAGGCAAAGTTCTCTTCCCAGGATGATGAAGTTAAAAATAAGATTGTGGAACCCCCAAAAAATGTGTGCAACCAGGGTTGATTATATTACTGGCATTGGCAACAAATTTAGTGGAAATTATATCTCTAAGGAACCATTGAGAAGTCTCTGGAATCGCCCTTTCTTGAAATTTACATGAGGCTATATAAGGGACTTTTAACACGCACACACACATACACTTGTACACAAGTCAGTCGGGATCATAATCTAGATTGAGAGGCTAAAAAAATCTTTCTGAGCTTCTTCTAGTAGATCTGTTCTAGAGAGCCGTTTTTGAAGCGCTGTAAAACGTGATTGTAACAAATGTATTTTTCATTACTGTAAATAATGTTGTATTTCTTTGTGAATGTATGTCGATTTGTCTTCATGGTATAATTTGTTCGTTCTTGTCTTTTAATAAATCTGTTGTTGTTCAGTTAATTGGAGCTGTTGGCTGCATCACCCATCCCCCTTTCCACTCAGATTTGCAACAATATTATAGTAGAAATGTTTTAAATATTTTGATATTATAAGCATTCGTCATATACGTATTCAATTCATGTTTGTTCGCAAAAGAGTAAAATTAACTCTCTAGAGCTACACATGTCACCCTGACTCCCCACAAATATAATTTGTGTACATTCAGGGAAAATTATTTCAGAATTCTTTTTTTAGTTCTGTAATTGATATGTATGGTAGTTGCGCAATTAAAATATTAATTCATTAATTATTTGTCATTAACGATATCTGAAAAATTCTTATCGTATTGGCAGTTTTTGTGTGAGGAACTCTTGTCAATTTTTTTAAATAAAATAGCGCGAAGAATGCTCTTAAATTGAACCAATCTTGTGATATATTTATTTCAGATTCTGCTTTCCTAGTCAATATTTTACACATAAGTCATTATTCCATATTATAACGTATAAAATACTGTTTGTTAATTTCTTCACGCATGTACCGTACATTAATTTCAATTTCTAACGTGTTGCTATATTGGATTACCATCATGAATTCTTAACTCTGTCTAAAAAGGCATTAGTCTTGTAACTAACGAATCTTGGCATGTAAATGCAAGGAGAATTTTTTTTCCAAAATATATTAAATAATCAAAAAAAAAAAAAATACTTGAATATAAATATTAATATACGAGTTTATAGTATTGTTGCATCTCTAAATGCTGATGACCTGAAATAGCATAACATCAAATGATTTGCATCAGAGCTGAAGAATGTGTTCTGGAATGCTATTAATTATTCTTCCAGGAAAAGAATTTCTACTCTGAAAAAGAATTTCTTAACAGTTTTATTGTATATCTGAATAACGGATATAATCGATACAATATCTAAATAACTCTAGTGTTTCAATATATTCGAACAATTTTAACGTACATATCCAAACTAATCATATATGAAACTTGCCTTGTTTCTCAATGCCTTCAGTGTTTACATTTTCTGTTACGCTTAAGTTTACAAATTTTTGTTACTCGTAATTTTCCAACTCGTGACCTTCCGTTTCAGAACCAATCGCGGTTGGATTAATTTAAACGTAATCGATTTCATGGCAGCAACTCTTATTTTTTTCAAAACAATTATTCTTTTGCAAAACATTTTAAAAGGTATCGCCTTCCTTGTTTTTTTTATTATTGCTTTCATTCCAAAATTTTTCACGTACCTATTGCCAATATACAAAACGAAACAACAAATGGTAAAATATATTTGTCCTTGGTGGATTTCGTTGCTACCCTTTAAATTATAACTAATTAAAGATTCTTATTTGAATCTGTCTTTATGCCGGAACACTCCAGATTTTCAATAGAAAAAAGACAAACTAATTTGTTATCGGTACGCTACGCGCCATGCGTCTTTTTGGTGCGGTTTTGAAATCGCGCCAAATAAGATTTTGGCAACCCGTAGTTTTCAATTCAAGATGGCGGCATGAACAAACTGAATGTGTTAAACATGAATAATACTAATAATAGTTTCAGGAAATTCCGAGCTTTTTATAAACGTTCCCCGTTCGATGAAATTCAAACATTCATTAATCAAAAGTAAAATTGAGTTTACGAAAAGTGAGTAATAAAACATACGACCATCAAATTTCTTACCCTGTCTGTAAAAAATTTTCAGTTGTATTCAATTTCGCTGTTTTACTTATCACATTTTATAACGGTCGAAATAAAAGAAACCTTAATCAAGAAATGAGAGAAAAAAAAGGAAACATAACATTTCGAAAACAAAATAGACAGAAAGTGTGGATGTGGCAATCCTTTTGGTCCACAAATTTTGAAAGCTGAGCCCTCATATTCATTTTAAAAAAAATTTGGTACTCACTAACAATGCTCGAATAAACGATAAAAGACGAAAGCTGCAAGCAACGCAAAGTGGGTAAATGATTAAATTGTACTTTTCCGTTTCTCCAGCGCAAATTCCTCCAAACAGGCTCTGTTGGTGACAACACACAATATACACATAAAATGTTATATTTATTCACTCTCATTTACTAAGAAAAAGACGTTACTGATAAGAAAAGACCTAGACTTGTTTTGAAAATGTGGCGATTAAAGGTTATCATCGGAAATATGCCTTTTGTTGAAGCGGAAAAGAACCAATTAAATGTGTAAAAAGATCGAAATAGAATCTCCTCTTTAATACACCAACTGACTGCATTAACACAATTCAGTGCCGAGCTAAAATTCCGGAGCTCATCTTATATGGCTGGAGGTCTCAAGTCATATTGGGATCCCCGGCAATGAAAGAGCCGACCAAAAAACCAAGCAGGGAGCCAAATCGACTCGACAAGAAGTTCTCTTGACCCTCAGAAGAGCAAAGACACATACGTTGACAAATATACTGCCATGACCCAAAAACGAAGAGTTTTGGAAAGCCATGGGGAACTCTGGTCACTGGGCCCAATCTCGAGGCACCTGGAGAGAGCCGAGGTTGTTGCCTGCTTTCGCTTAACTGCCGGACATGACCTTTTGGGAGTATACTTCCACTGGATTGGCTTGGCTGCTAACGAGGCTTGTCCACTCTGCGGCTATGCAAGGATGGATGGCGGCCACCTGCTCCAATGCACTGGACTCAATGAATACCCGGCTGATGACATCATCAGTTGATACTGGGTGGCTTGACATCAAATGGTCAAGAAGCCAAGCACCGGCGTTGGATAAATAAAAATAGAATCTCTCCTGAAACTAATGGGGTTACCAACATAAAATTCAACCACTAAAAATTAATTATAGCATACTTAATACTGATAGCAGGCACATTGCCAAACATTAAAAATCAAGGTAGCCATGTTGTTATGTTATCTCCAAACTTGGCAAATATCAACGTTTTGGTGCGTAGCGTACTGATATCAATTTAGTGCGAAAAAAAGGTGCTAAAGATTTCTTTGCCATTTTCAGAGCAAGCGATGAACCTGTGGGCGGGGGCGACGGTTTAAGTTCGAAATGCACTGGAGTAAATCATTTCCAATGCGAAGAGAATAATGAATCGAGGAAGAGCGACACTTGGTGGGTGAATGATCCGTTTTGAAACGCATCATTTCATTCCCGACTGCTGTGCAACTTCTGTGAACATTTCACACTGAATTTTTTCCCTGCAGCGCACTTAAAACGAAAGTAAATGCAAGTGTGTGTAGGGCTCTCCAAGGGTTATTAATTATCGTGTTCGAAAACCAGGAAGACGATTCAATTCATTGTTTGAATGGAGATGTTTGTGTGGGGTTTTTCGACCCTGGGGTGGAATTTGTTTAAGCAGGGTGCGTCTGTGGAATTTTGCTTTCATTTAATTATAATATCGTTTGTGTAAAATGTTGCTAATAAATCGAAGAATAACCTTTATGTAATGTAGTTTAACCTAACCACATCACATTTAATTTGAGCGTTTGAATAAAATGTCTAATTTTTATTCGTCTGGTGGTTTCACGAATAGAGAACAGTCATTCACAGGGTCCTTACCTTTTTTTGTACATGGATCTTTTTTCTTGTAAGGAGAAGGCCATGGATTCTTTGCTCTCTTAGTTAATTGTAATTACTCAATTACCAAAGCCAAAAAAGGTGATATCATTTGGTGGTTGCCAACGGGTTTATTATATATACACAAAGATCAATTCGCTTGTAGCGATAACTCTACCTTTACGAAATAAATTATTTAAATATTCAGCGTAGTTCAATCCCAAAAGAGTGAAATATCAGCGTTACAGTTTATTGCAGCGTTTCTCAAACTATGGGGCGCGCCCCCTTCGGGGGCATGATAACTCTACGAGGGGGCGAGAGCATATTGTGAAAAATAGAAAACAAAAGATATTAAAAAATTAATTTACTGAAAGTAAACAAACAAAATATTTTCTGATGTAATAAAACATGAAATACACATTTACACTGATATAAAACACTAATAAATGTATCAGTACTCTAAAATGTATTTTATAATTAATTTAACAATTCTAAGTTAAGAACAAATTTGATAATTCTCAGTGACCCCATGGGATTGTATTAACATTTATCTGGATAATTTGTACGGTTTATAATTAATTCCTTAACTGCCGATTAAAAGTTGCGCAATTCGCTCCCCAAAGACACTGTTTTCCATGTAGACAAGCGTATTTTGATGTTTTTCTTTTGAGGGAGAGGAGAAAAGGGATAAATTAGCAAATCCTCTGAAATAAGTAAATCCTTCGCAAACACTGTCAAGATCCTTTTATTGCATTCCAAAGCCTTCGGAATAATTTTATGGATAGCACTGCACAGCTAAGATCATACTTCAGAAAGACGTATATATACGTCCAGAAAATTAATACTTTTATTGAGCGAGACGTTTATGTACGTCGGCGGCACATAAGAGGTTAAAGTTGTATTGTAGCTTTAGTGTCAAAGTATAGTATTTTTGAATTCAATACATTGTTATTGTATGGAGGGGGCGCGATGAAAATGATTGAATAGTGGGTCACGTATATTGAAAGTTCGAGAAGCACTGGTTTATTGTTATATATATATATACTTTTTAACACTACAAAGACTGAAACTTTTCCGGTGTGGAGTCCGATGCTCTAACCACTAGGCTACCCACGGCCCTGTTCAAGCCCTTGTATGCTTTAAAGATACGCCATGCAGAGGGGATGAGGCATGTTAAGCTTTCTTGGCTCAATGTTCTCCCATTGGCGTGGTGTGGCCGCGGTAGTCGAGTGGTATAGGTATCGGATCGTGGCTTGCTTTGTCACGGGTTCGAGCCCAGTACCACTAAAGACCCGCCGTGTAGGGCAGCGATGTACGTTAAATCTGTCGAGAGCTGAAACGTCCTCCCGTTGGTGTAGTGTGGTAGTTAGGAGAGGGGTGCCAGCTCAGGTGTCGTCCACGTCACTTGACCATGGTTCAAAATTACGTGGTCCATCGCCAAAAGCCCTCGTGTAGTTGAACAGTTCAACGTTAATATTCAATCAATCAATCAACCCATTGGCGTGGTAGTATGGAAGGGGGGGGGGATGCCAGCTCTGGTGTCGTTCTCGTCACTTGACAGTGGTTCAGAATTATGAGGTCCATCCACCGATAACTTTACAGTGCGACACAAATGAACACTCATTCATTAATTGATAAATTTAACAAATAACTCAACACGGATAATTAATTTTCATTTACATTTAATTTAATCAAATACTTTTAAAATTATAAATTAATATCATTATCTAATAGGGACTCTTCATAAACAGTCAAATTCTTAACTGAATAGAGAAATGAAATAGTTACAGCTTCTCCAGTGTAGCAGTTACAATTAAGAAATCTTATTATTATCTAGAGCTTTTCATTTCTGCATGCAACTAAACACGATATTACATTAAAAACAGGGTGTGCAATTACAGATACCGAAATTGCAATCCAAAAATAATTCGAGGGTTTTTAAATGTAATGTAAAAATAATTTTAAATAAATGTTAAATAATGCTTTAGGCGGGGTAACCCAATTCTCAGTCACGCTTTTGTTGGGGTTATTATGAGGCCACCCGCATTTAGCATTTAATTTGTAATTACTGAACAATTTCAAAGGAATTACATTAAACGGTTTTGTAAGCCGGGTGGGTTTGCTCACTTTTCTTCCGTGTGTTTTCTATATACGTAATAAATGTAATTATTGAGAATGCTTTGAAGAGACACGTTTATGTATTGCTGAAATTGTTAATTGTTTGTTAAAAAGGGTGGGTTTGGAAATTTAACTGATAAGAGAAGTATTGACGATGCATGTATCAAATCTGATTTGTTTGCATAATAGTTACTTGATTGAAATTTGTGGTATAAAAGCCTTGACTCTTCCTAAAGATTCCTTCCATGCTAGTTATATAATGAATTAAATTTATTTCTATATAAATTTTGTCTTTTTTAATTATTAAGTTGCATGAGCATTGGTTTAAATAACTACTTTTACGATTGTGATTTTATTTTTTGTAGAAAATACAAATAAGGCTTATATGACTTTTAATTGAATTAAAAACTCGTCTAAATTGACACTTTCATAATTTTCTTCTGAATATTTTTTGTTTCTTTGCTTAATTATTTAAAAAATAGTTATTAGTTATGAGTTTTAAAGTGAGAAAAGACTTTCAGAGTACTTTTAAAAATGGAAGTTATTTTGGATTGTATTAATTCACATTCAAGATTCATTTTGAGACTTTTACGTTTCAATTAACTTTTTAAAGTAAGTTTAAATTATAAAAGTATTGGTTGAAATGCTAGCAACACTTATACTTTAAACAAATGTATTCGTCCTGTACAATTCTTTATCAAATATTAATTGACATTTCACGACAGCTTCGTAATCAAACATACAAAAATATGTTAAAAGATTCATTTATATTAAAGTTCTAAATGTGATTATAAAAATTCTCTGGTTTAGTGCCTACCTAAAATAATATAAATCTCCTAAAAGCGCTCGATAGGTATTGTCAAGATATTCAAATATATAAAATTATATGCAGTAGAACGTCGCTTATCTGAACGTTTATTATCCGGAGCGTCAAATATCCGAACCAGTTTTTTCAGAGACTTTGCAGTAAAAAAACGGTGTACAATGGTACAGCGAAAAATAAGTGATTATTTTCCACAATAAAGGTGAAATTGCGACATTTTGCACCTATTTTGCTTTTTCTTCAAGCACGTTTCCCCGCATGTGATGATTTTCAATATTCGTATAGTCTCCGGTTTCATATACTGCATGAATCACATTCGGTTTTCGGTTATTCGAACAATCGCATATCTGAACGGTGTCCGGTCCCAATTGATTCCGATAAACGACGTTCTACTGTAATTTAATTTTACCTGTCAATAATCACTTAACGCACGAAAAATAACTTTACAGTAAATAATTTGGACTTCAATAGATCTGAAAACTATTATGCATTGCATTTTTACTAAAATCACAGTAGAATTTTCTTTTTATAATTTTGACTATAATCTCAATAGTTTATTTACTTCTAGCTGTGTAATAATGTATTAAGTCAGTAATATTCAAATACATCATTAGAATCTCTTATTATAAATGATATGAGTTTTCAAATTCGATCTATAATAATCTCTCAACCACAAAGCTAGGTCAAGCGGCAAACTGTTTGTATTGCTTAGACGTTTCGGAATACTCAAAACACTTTCTGTACTTGCGTATTGGCTCCATGCTAGTGATTTTTTGCCAAAGAGTAGCTGCATGTCAGAAATAAGGCGCCGTGGATATTAAAAATTAGGGCAGCTTGTTTCATTTTGAATCTATAATGAGCCTTGGACTTTTTTCGCCAACCTATAATTCGCCATTAATTGGCTGAAACTCGCCGATGACATGGAGTTTTAACACACACTAATATACCAAACCCCTTCAATGCAGAAATACATTTTCGAATTATTAAAATTTCCTCAAACAATGTACATATCCAAAATATCACTTACAAATTTACTTTATTGGGAAAGTATAAGTTTGACTTTTTAAAAACTTGTATTAAATAAGAACTATCTTTATAACGATCTTTTGCATATTAGTTTTTGTCATTCGTGCAGGAATTTAAGTATAGTTTTATTAAAAAAAAACTCCTAGTAACTGCCTTGAGAAGGAATTTCAGTTTAATTTGGTTGTATAAAGAGCTAGTCCACAGACCCGTAGGTTCCAAAATAATTTCCATCCATTCGAACTAAGATCATTAGCAGCTCAGTTGATAAATTTTAATGCGGTGAACCATTCTTTCCTAACTGATTTCTTTCTCTCCACATTCCGACAAAGAAGTTAGGCAGCTGGTCCCTAAAAGGAAGATCAGGGGACACTTGCCACACATGAATTTGAGAAATAAATGCCGTAAAAAAGTTAAGACTTTATATTACGGCTGTCGGGGTTCCAGAAAAAGCAAGCAGATCTCTCGTGAATGTAGGTGTTATTCCCGTTCTAAACCAGGGTATTCATGGACCAATAGCTGAAATTATGAATGTGTGATTTAAGACACAACCAATTGATTAAGCATACTGTGTTTGGGGTTTTTGAATTGGCGAGTCCAAATCCATTTCCCTCTGGAATTTAAAAAATTAGAGCATATCACAGACTGGAAAGTACATAGTGAGAACTAACAACGGACATTTTCTTCCTTAGTTCGACTTGCACCTTAAAGTTAAATATCAATTTGTAGTGCAGATTGTGAGTAATACAAGTAGTGATATTATTCTAATTTTAAATAGGATCGTTTTTTAAAATTTCGTGTAAGAAAATTTCCTCATATATTGATATGGTAACCATTCCATCAATGCAACTTGTCCAAACACCATTAAGGTCGCTATACAATTTTGATTGATTCTCTGAATCTATCTATGGAGTTTCTATATTACTCATTACATTTTAAACCACTGTTTACTTACTGTTAATGCTCTCGGTTTGTTAAGTAAGATGAAATTGGCTCTAGAGACAGTGGCATTTGTATGTCGTATTACCAACATCACCCTCAAGGACAACAGAGGCGAAATTTAAAAATATATATATTGATTTCCTCGTCATCTGATTTGATTGTAAAAAATCAATTTTTTTGTATTTTCAGCATTTTTTAGAGTTCTAAATTTCCTTAGTAACTACATTGAGAGAGGAAAAAACTTCATTTCTTTGTGCTTTGTTTTGTTATTTCACACCTTGTGGCTTCAGAAAAAATCGACACTCTAAATCTTTTTATATAATGTTTACATTTATTATCGAGGAATTTGTTGAGGGATATCTAGAGCACGAAAGACCACTTGCTGCAGGCCATTGTCACAATTTCGTTCTTTGAGCGGGAAGTGTTTGTGTAGAGGAGTCCGCGACAAATGAGCTCTGACCTCTCTTGACACCCCCGTGAGGAGGCGGAGGGTGACGCCGTGCGATTCACGCTCTGTTCACGAAACATCACAAAACACGCCAAAACGTAAGACCTCCCTTTCTCCCCATTTGCCTGTTTCCTCGTTCACGTGCAAGGGGCTCAATTGTGAATGTTTTTTACTCAAACGAGTTTGAGGAAAGCTTTTAAAAAAGAGCAGCTAGTGGTTTGTGCTAGGTACTTTAATTCTCGAATTGAAGGGTATGGGCCATAATAGTGGAAAAGTTGTCATTATTCGCAAATCCAGAGAAAATTTTTGTAATTCTGTAATCAAGACTTTCTTTTCTTTGTGTCATGTAAATCTGGATTTAAAAAAAAGTTAAACGAATTTCTGCTTTCAGGTCATTTCTATCATTTTCAAGGTACTATGTTAGCTTAATGTTTGAATTATTGTGGAAAGAAAAAAAAAAAGATATTTTGAAATTTCTGTCTCTTTCAAATATAGAACAAATGATATTTGATATTTAAAGAGAAACCTGTCATTTTTTCCTCTTAATTTCGATGTAACCATCAATTTATTCAATGCCTTTCAAATGAATTTTTTTATCATATTGAATAAAAGTCTGCATGTACAAACATGTTATTGAATTATGATTGAGAAAAAATTCGTTAAACATTAACTAAGAAACCCACTAACCGATTTAATTTAATTTAATTTTAAAGGCGAAAGCTTTAGGGTGTTTATTTAAATTGTTAATGCATCAATACATATCAGACTCGTAAGTTTGATAAGTTAACTGTTTTGTGTTTGCATAAAATCTAAAATGCTGTATGGTGTTTGTTAATATGGCTTTGTTATTTACTTTAATGAAACCAAATACATATATGAAGAATGTGGTTATATTAAAATTGTGTAATACTTGCATAGAGTACATGAACATTTACCCGTTGTATTATTTGTTATTATACTTCCGTTATATTATTTTGATCGTGGTTTAGAATTATGAAATCCGTTATCAATGTCTCGTTTATCTTCGAAATGAGACTATTAAAGAGTCGGTCCGTTGTATTACTGATTTAGCAAAACTGCAGCAACTCAACATTATTAGGATCAAGTATATTAAAATGGAATTATGTACACATATGTAACAGACAATTAAATTTCAGAAATTTTGTTAATGTTTTAGATAATACAAACTCTTAAAACAGACTTGCATATACTCATAGTACATTTTTTATCAAATATCTGATGATACAGTAACCAATAAATATAGTTACTTTAGGACTTTGGAAACTAGACTTAGTAACTAAACTTTGTTAGTTTTGTTAGATTCATAGTAATTTAGTAATGAAGTTATAAATTTGGTTAATTTTATTCACTATTTTAGCTTACTTTATTTATTGATAAAAATCTCATGGGGGATAAATGGATAGCTAGGTACACCCTCTTTAACGATTTTAGATATGGAACATGAAAGATAAAGATAAAATACATAAAGTGTTATGATTTTTCATCTTAAAAGAAACTTTTTTTTAAAAAAGATGAAATTGATGCAAAAGGTATGGATTCCAAAGGAGGAGGGGGTTGTTGGATTAAATTAAGCCAAGAGGGACTGACCTTTAGGGTAAGGTTAATCTC
>BMAU01003039.1:0-17474 GCA_019973935.1 Trichonephila clavipes | reverse complement strand
ATTCAAACTATAAAGTGAAATTGACTTCTTTGAAATGATTTTTTCAAGTGGAATGAAATATTATGTTTCTCATTGCATCAGGATTGAGCAATGGTTTGATTTATATTTGAAGTTAAATATTTTGTATTTTTATTTTTCCCCTTTTTTAATGTCTTGCGATTTTATATATGTTTTAAATTTAACCTTCTTATTTTATGTCAATCAGCTTCCATTGTCTGATACATTTTGAATGTAAGCCGATATTTGAATTATATTGAGCCACAGAAACGTGTGGCAGGGTACAGCTAGTATTATCATAATTTTCTTCAAAATTTCCTAAAAGTTTAGTTAATTTCCTAAGCATTTGATTATTATGCGTACAATATAGTAAATACTTAGAATTTCAGAGCACACCTCTACTAATACAATTTGTATAAAAAGACAGGGGCCTCAGAGAAAAAAATTATTGAAGCTTATTTGAAACATAAATATTATTTCACCATCATATACAATAATATGTTACGGAGATTATAAAAGAAAATGCACAATATGGGTGTTGATTTAAGAAAATTTCTAAATTATAACTTTCTGTTATCGCAGTGTTTTTCAAACTGTGGGGCGCGCCTCACTAGGGGGCGTGATAATCCTAAAAAGAGGGCGCGATCATATCGAAAATAAAAGATTTTAAAACAATTATCAATTACTGAAATTAAATCAAAACAAAATACCTTGTGAGATAATAAAAAATACACATTTTCAATGATATAATGTACTTATAAATGCATCGGTACTACAAAATGTATTTGAACATTAATTCATGAATACTAATTTAACACGTTTAACCCTCTGAGTGGTTACCTTCCTCCTGAAAAGTTATTCCGAAAGCTTTTATTCTTATTTTGCCATTCGCTTTAAAAATGCAACAGACTTCTTTCCTTTCCCCCTTTTAAAACTTGGGAGGTCGAACGGGGACAATTTTATGACCCAGTTCGGTTCCTTTGTAAAGTATGAACCAAGAGATCAATCCTTTACAGCTAGTTGTCAAGTTGCCTTGGCCAATCTTGTTTGAAAGTTGTAGTGCAACTGGGTCGTTTCCCCTATACGTTTAGTCACAGTAAAATGAAAACAAAATGAAGCATGGAAAAAAGGAAATAAATAGTTTGTAAGAAGTTGAAAAATAATTATATTTTCTTCAAACAAAATTTATTTTTCTGTCATTTTTGAAAATTAAATATATATATATATTTGCATATATATATATATGTGCACAAATTAAGGACGAAGTCAAAAAATTAGCATATCAACTCACATCGAAGAGGTAGAGTGGACAGAAAGACCAATCAGAAGATTAAGTAAGGTGATGTACGGTAGCACATTCGCAGATAAGAAGGTAGACGTAATGGGGGAGTGTCTGAGTAGTATAAAGCTTGTTGTCGGTGTAAGATCAGTATTTATGGAAAAGAGATTGCACGCCGTATAGCAGTTAAAATCACACCGAGTTGCTGCCTCAGCGAGAAATGGCGAATAATCAATCTGTTAGACGACATCTGGATGCTTTTACCCGAGGTCGAATCAGTGGGAGAAAAAAAAAGTTGGAGGAAGCCCGCAATGTGACAAGTATGGCTGCAGAATACGGAATTGCTCACAGCATCGTTTCACGACTTTGGAGACAATTTCAAACTACAGGAACAGCTATCCGGGGGTTCAGTAGTGGTCGTCCACGAGGAACCAAACCCGCAGATGACCGGTACATTGTCTTACAGGCCAAAAGAAACAGGCGGCAGACAGCGGGAGAAATCGCTAGACACACGACACAGGCGACTGGACGACCGATATCGCGTTTTACCGTGGCCAGAAGAATGCACGGTGGTGGTCTGTTTGCGCGACGCCATGTACGGTGTGTACCTTTACCGCCTGCCCATCGGAGAAGGCGTTCTCTGTGGTGCCGGGAGCACCGGAATTGGAGAGACAATGAATGGGGATGAGTACTCTTTACAGATGAGAGCAGATTCAGTTTGAGTAGCGATTCTCATCGCATACTCATCTGGAGAGAGCGGGGAAGCCGCAATAATCCCTCGAACATCATTTAAAGGGAGAGGTATGGAGGACGCGGTGTTCTCGTTTGGGGAGGCATCATGCTTGGTAGTCGTACAGACCTTCACATCTTCGACGCAGGTTGAGTCAATTGTACCCGTTATTGTAACGAGATTCTTCTTCAAAATGTGCGTCTTTTTATAGGCGCTATGGGTCTGCAGTTCCTTTTCATGGACGACAATGCACCATGTCATCGCACAGTAGCTGCCAAACAGCTCTTAAAGAGTGAGCTTATTGAACGTATGGATTGGCTGGCACGATCTCCGGATCTCAATCCCATCGAGCATGTATGGGATTTTCTAGGCTGGACACCCATCACAGGGATGTTACGGCCTACAGTCGCATTGCGCTCCATGCTACTTTTTCAATCAAGCTTCTTTTTATCTTTCTGATTTCTCTTTTAGTAAGTGTTGCTTACTTTACACATGTCCTTACGTATTGGGGATCTTACGGTATTAAATGTGTTGATTTGGAAAGCTTTTGTACAAAGTTATATTGAAAAAACCGCATCGTCCTTAATTTTTGCACACCAGTATATATATATATATATATATATATATATATATATATATATATATATATATATATATATATATATATATATATATATATATATATATATATATATATATATATATATATATATATATATATATATATATGCATATATATAATATATATATAATATATATATATGCATATATATAATATATATATATATATATATATATATATATATATATAATATTTGAACCAATTTGAAAGAAAAAGCATCCTGTATTCATTTTTGAATATGAGAGTAAGAAAACGTGCTCACTTTATTGTTTTTTAAAAAAGTAATGAGGTAAAAAGAGCAAATGCCTTATCTCTTTTTTTAAACAATAAGACAATAAATGGTGCATACGGTGATATACATAGGATGATTATATTTATGAAATAAGACCGATCTTTCTCTATTCAATTATATTTTTAATTTAAAATAACATAAAAAAAAGATTTCAATACTTTTAATGTATTGTAATATAAATCATACAAATGATTTTTTTATGTTAAGTGAATATTTTTCGGAAAAAATCTTAATTCTCATTCCTAGTGTTCTCATTTTCGAACTTCTTGTATGAAATAAAAATTTCTTTTCTACATCGGCATTTGTGATGGACTTATCACACATTCAGTCAATAATTCTTAAATTAAATGGGGGATATACTTCTTACAATGCGCACGACAGTACTTATACCATATTTTAGTCAAGTTTAATTTCTTATCTTTCTGTCTCTTTTAATACAAGGAAAAATGTTACACATCGATAACTACATTTTCACACAAAACAGTCATTACAAATTCTATTGTGAGAAGAGTTCTCCCTAATTAATTTTATCTTTCAAAACAGTACACTTAAAACAATTTTGTTCAGTGAAGTTAACCGACAGTTCCACAATGTATCCATACCAAATTTTAAAAACAATTTTAACATTTTGAAATGTATCCTGTATTAAATTCTAAAAGTATACACAAATATTTCCTGCTGTAGGGTAGATATAGTATGAGAGAGAAAGATGTGGTGTGTGGTTGTGAAAGAATGTTTTCGTACGTGTAGCCTATTTTTGAAAATTTAAATATTACTGAAGCTGATCATATAACTGCAAATGAGCCTGCAGGTATCAAAGTAAAACACTTTAGAATATTAAACACCCTATGGGTTTATACTCAATATCAAACTATTAGCAAAATGGCTTACAACTTCTATTCAAATTGTAAAGAAACTGAAATATAAATATATCTTACTGCGGTCAAAAATATTCATAATATGTAAGTATCCTATTTCTCCACTTATTTCTGAAAATTTTAAAAACCGTAGCTGAATGCAATATTTTATATTTATAAACGAGGCATATAAGCTCACTCAGTCGTAAAAATGTCTTTATCACTTTTAAATATTTTACTATAAAACGTATATGGATTGTAAGATCAGTTGTAAAATCCTAAAAGCTTTTAGTGGAGCTAAATACATGTAATTTTAGACTGATCAAATTTTTAATATAATACACAAATAAACATGTTATTAAGCAAATACATTTGAAAAATCAAACTTCCTTCTGAAATAAACGTAATTGAAAGAAAAATGTTTAATTGCAAATGAGTGGAGATACATGTTTATCTAAGGGGTATCCCCAAAGTGTGAGGTAATCCTCAAACTTAAGACTCAAACTCAGTGGCACAACAATCCATGAGGGCCAGGAACTACTTTGCCCATCATAATACACGTGGCCATTGGACGCTGAGGTGCATGAACAGATGTCCCGATTTGGTGGTCTGTCTGAAGAGAGACCTTCAGTGTTTAAGACCCGAAGCAAGCTTGGTACTCATTTATCCACCCAATGTAGCGGGGATGAAAGGTAGAGTCGACCTTGCGCAGCCCGTTAATAGAACCCCAGACATGTGGTGTGGAAGCACTATACACTACCACTCGATCCTATTCGGTGAAAAATAAAATTTAATGTTAGAATCTTATTAAAATCCCTAATGAATGAGGGAGTGTCCAAACTTTTTTTTTCATGTATACTGTTTAGAAGGAAATGGTTAATTATGAACATTTCACAAGTTGCATAAATTAAAATTAACCGTTATAGCTTACATAAATTTTTAAGGTGCAAAAGGTGTATTTCGGCTGCACGAATTAATTTTAAAAGGAATACGGTTACGAAAGAAGTACAAATCTATCTAAAGTAGGGTTGATTACCTTACATCAGTGTTTCTCAAAGTGTGGGGCGCACCCTCTGGGGGACGAAATGATCCTACAAGGGCGCGAGCGTATCGAAAATTAAAATTTTTTAAAAAAATAACCGGAAAGAGAAGTAAAACAAAATATTTTCTTCTATAATAAAAAAAATACACACAACAACACTGACATAATTTATGTTTATTATCTGGCTTTTTTCCGTCATCAAATAGCTATCTTTGATCCCAAAACAAAATTAAAGAAAAAAAACAATTTGTTTTATTTGCTGTATTTCCTCAATGAGAGATTTTTTTATTACGTTTTAACATAAAATATTACTCGTTAAAAGAAAAAACGAAACCCAGACCCTTGAGAAAATTCAAAGATAAACAATT
The DNA here is from genome assembly GCA_019973935.1 of Trichonephila clavipes. Classification (NCBI taxonomy): domain Eukaryota; kingdom Metazoa; phylum Arthropoda; class Arachnida; order Araneae; family Nephilidae; genus Trichonephila; species Trichonephila clavipes. Next base: position 12,287 of record BMAU01003039.1, on the reverse strand, counting down.
CACCACTGTAATTATTATTGAAATAATGTACATTAGTTGTAGAAAAGAAAAGGAAGTCATGATTCACTTTTCAGCCAGGGTGCATAGTACGTTTGCTAATCATTTGATTGTCCTTCAATCTTATGGTATGGTTATTATCAATATTAGTTCCCTCCCATCTTTTATGCGTTTGCTTTTCGCTTAGGGAAATTGTAAATAATTGAGTTTTTTGCGATATTTGGAAAATAATTAATTGATTGGTTTAACATTTCTGTAGGATAATTAAAAAGTGTCTGATTTGCGTCCTTTATTATGGTCTTGTACTTTTGAATCATTTTAGTTCAGTTTTATTGGATTTTTTCTCAAATCATCAAAGAATTGAATAGTCCCTTGAAAGAAGGTAAGTATACTTTCTATAAATTAATTCCGATTTGTATCGTGTACAGTAAAAATAATTCTAAACAAATGATTGGGGTGACTGAGTCCCCCCGCACTACCATTAATGTTAGTATCGTGTACGCGCCTGCTCCCGGGTTAAAACATTTTGAAGTCTTCTCGCTTTAAATGTTAAAAAAAAAAACAATTATTCTTCATCGGAATTTTATATTCTTTTTCATAATTTAACATTAATTCTAAATGCTAATTGTGTGAGTTTTAAAATTACAGTTCTTTTAAACAGTTATTTACAATTATAGCATTTATCTAAAAAAAATCATTTTACATTTTTGTATACAATGTCATGCACACAGTTTTACTCTCCTTACAGTTCAGCTATTATATCAAGAATAATGTTTTATTTTTTTAAAAAATGAACTCGTGCGAAGAGTCGGTGTTTCAGCCAGTATACGTTTGATGTATCAGTACTGAAGAAGGTATTTTATAAATAATTTCTTATTACTGAATTTGGCCGCGGTAGCCGAGTGGTATAGGTATCGGATCGTGGCTTGCTTTGTCACGAGTTCGAGCCCAGTACCACTAAAGACCCGCCGTGTAGGGCAGCGATGCACGTTAAATATTTTCAGAGTTGAAACGTTTTCCCGTTGGTGTGGTGTGGTAGTTAGGAGAGAGGGGTGCCAGCTCAGGTGTCATCCACGTCACTTGACCATGGTTCAAAATTACGTGGTCCGTCGTCAAAAGCCCTCGTGCAGCTGAAAAGTGCGACGTTAATATTCAATCAATCAATCTTATTACTAAATTAAGAACAAGTTTAATAATTATTAAGGACTTCCACGGGCTTGTCTTGTAGAGGAAAGTTTTTCAAAGGAAAGTTTAATATCAGAAATTGACACTTAAAGAGTTATTTTTCTATATTTAGCTGAGATCTATATTTTGTCTTCAAGGCATCCACTGCAGAAAGCCCGGTTTGAAAATGGTAATTGTATACGAAGTGCTTTTGTTTTCAGTACAGATAATTCTTCATCCACCTCTACCCCAAATTCAAAGAGCGATTTATTACAAAATTGCCTTTTAATTTTTCACTGGATGTGAAATCTATGAAGATTTCTTCTTCGGAAGTTGAGAGCCCTTCTGGAGTATCTTGAAATAGATCCCTAATCCACTCGTAACTTGCTACCAAGCTGTCCTCATCCAGAAAATACTTTTTAAAATTCTTTGCCAACATAGCTAAATGATTTTACATGTTTTAAAAACAACTTTCACATGTTGTTCTACAGATTTGTAAGTTTTAACACATATCGAGCTGGGGCCTTTTTTCCATCATTTACTTCAGTAGTGGTAAATCCAAAATTTAAGTATTTTTGAGAAGATCGCCTTGATTTAATTTTCGGAACCATGCTCGTTCGTCTGTGTACTTGTTGATTCTTTATTACGGCCGAATGTTTGCTTACGACTTAAAAATGTATGTATGATATTGTTTTAATCTACTGCCGTAAATACTTAATTACCGTGAATTACAATTGACGTGGAAATTAAAAACAATGTACATTCAAGCTAGATTCGGTAGCTATAGGAGTATCGAGTCGACCAAAACTGACTAGAATTGTAAGAGGAAAAGCATTTTTACACATTTTGCGCAGACGTCGGATAGGTTGCCCAGACTCACGCAAACGTACCCTATAATGCCAGATGTGATGGATATAATAGAGAGCGACATTGATTCGACTATTTTTCTAATGACATTTGTACTTTGAGAAATGAATGCTGAAGGTAATAAATCTTTAATTAAATACATCATTTTGCGATCTGTTCCAATTTAAAAACTAGAGAAAGAAAAATAACATAATTCTTAGTAATATATATTCTAAGTAATTTTCTTAAAATATGTATTACTTTAAAGTTACATATACACAAAATTTAATATACTTATCGTATTAATTTGTACGGTTTATAATTAAGACCGTATTGTAACTTTAGCGTCTCTCTCTCAAAGAGCATTTTTATTGCAGTAAATACATTATTGTTGTACAGGGGGGCGAGACAAAAATTATGATTGAAAATTGGGTCGCCAGTATTGAAAGTTTGAGAAACATTGCTTTTAATGTATGATTGGTGCACAGAGTATTTTATGACTAATTAATTAATGCTAAATTAAGAACAAGTTTAATAATTATTAGCTACTTCCATGGGCTTGCCTTACAGAGCAAAGTTTTTGAAAGGAGTTTTAAGATAAGAAATTGACCCTCTGAGTTCATTTTCTATACTTAGCTGATATCTATATTTTGTCTTCTAAGCAACCACAGCATTTGGTAATATGTTCCAATTTAAAAATCAGAGAAAGGAAAAATAACTTAGTAACATATACAAAATTTAATACTTATGTCATGAATTTGTACGGTTTATAATAAATATTGTTGCTTTATCGTAAAAGTGCATTATTATTGCATTCAGTAAATTATTATGTATAAGGGGGGGCGCGATAAAAATTGTGATTGAAAAGGGGGCGCCAGTATTGAAAGTTTGAGAAGCACTGCCTTACATATTGTCAAACACAACAATATATTGGAAGCCAATTCCACAATTCGTTGTTATAAAAATGTATGGAAAATTACAAGATTTATTTTTGCATTTGTAATTTATATATATATAATTTTTCCTGGGAATTTTAAAAGCTAGAGCGGCATCCATCAAAACCGCGGTTCTCTCTCTGTCTTTACCGATCGCCCCTAACTAAGCCGGTTCTGCCATAGTAAGTGAAAATGCCGGATTTTGTTTGTCAAGATCATTTTATAGCAGACTGCATTTTTCATGTATTTTAGATGGTCGTTTTATATTTTCTACATCAATATCTTAATGTCTGATTTTAAAATTACATAAAATTCTTGACATTCGCATCAATGACCATGATAATTTTTATTAGTATATGAATGTGTCATCAAACGATTACATGACTAAAATTAACATATATTATTTTAACCATTTAATTAAAATTAAGTATAACATAACGCACACAAATTTTCTGAACTTTAAAAGAAATATTTCGAAAACTACTTCAGATATACTCAAAATTTTTCATTCCTACGCTTTAGCTTCTCAGTTTTGCTTCTATGTAAGAATTTATTGTAATTGTATATTCATCAAATTTTTTATTATATTTTTGCTCTTAGCATGCAGTTTTCAACTGAATTGTATGAAATCTTCGAAATCTATTAAAAGATACCAAAGAAGCTATATAATAAAATTTGAAATTTTTATTATACTCAAACAATTGCTAAAACTTATGGTAAATAATTTTTAACTGCGCGATGCATTTTTTTTCGAAATTTAAAATGGAATTTCTAACATAAAATTTTTAGCTTTATACGGTCGAGATTTCAAAAAATATCCAGATTTTAATTACTTATTTAGTTAGCCTTTAAAAAAGATAAATGTTGATGTATTTTGTATAAATAGATATTTTTGAAAAATAATTCGAATGTTTTTGAATAGCTCGAATTTAAAATTGATTTTTATGTTTATTTATTTGCATAAATGTCAACTGTAAATGTTTCCGTATATTTTTGATTACCATTTATTCAAACATTCCAAATATAAAAAAAAATGTGTGAAAATCTTCATTCATGTTGTCTTTGATGTAAACTGAAGTTCAAGCACTTAAAATTCAAATATAATTCGGTGTATTTTAACAATATATAACTAGGCACTGTACTTAAACTTCCCTGAACACTTGGGCTTTGAAATCTAAAAAAAAAACTAATAAATCTTAATTAGTTTTTTTTTCGTTATTATTTTTATCAAAGTGTAAGAAAATGTTTCAAATGATTTGATGAAGTTTAAATTTATTCATTTTTAGTGGTTGGAAAGTTGAAAAGATTTCAAATTTTCAAGTGTTTGATGTTTTATTATTTTTTTGGCATCTTATAACGAAATAATCATGTTTCAAAAACTGAAAGTATTGATTAAGATAAGAAAAATGAAGCGAAATAATATACTTTAAAAAAGATAATTTGTCTAACTATATAAAATAGCAGATTGCCCTGACACGCCCCAACTTATTACAGTTTCAGACTAATATGAAACCAAAAGGGAATTGTAACATATTTTACTTATGCGTTGGAACTTTTCAAAACTTTTAAAATACAAGCTAGCAAACAAAGACTTCCTGGGTTCTAAAGAAATTTTTCCACGATTTCTTACGATTGCTCCAGGGTCAAAACACGGGGTTCACTGAGAGCCATAAAACTTCCTATCAGTGTCCTGCTGTGTTGCTTCCACTGTCCCTAATTATCTTTCAAGATGTTAAACCTTTAAAAGGAGGAAAGGATTTCAGAAAAGTACGGCTAATTTGCTTTTGAAAATGTTACTTGTAGGCAAAAAAACCCGTGCAGTGCATTTTTGAAATACCTTTACAATGACGGAATTTTCCGTGCTAACCGCTTGGAGGGTTAATAATTACTAATTACCCCATGGGCTCGTGATATACCAAATTATATGCAAAGTTTAATACTTGTCTTGATAATCTGTACGGTATAGAATTAAAGGCGTATTGTAGCATTAGAGACAAAGTACATTATTATCGAATTCAGTACATCATTATTGAATGGTGTGTGTGTGGGGGGGGGGTAATTATGATTGAAAATTGGGTCACAAGTTTGAGAAGCACTGCGTTAACGTTATATCTAAATAACTACATTTTGTGTGTTAATGTTATTTTTAAATTCCTATCTTTTGTGTTAACGATTAAATATATCTGAATAAATATTCTACATTTTTATTAAACATTTGTATACTCCACATTATTAAATAAACATTAAAATTCAAAAACTATATTGAACATTAAATGAAATGAGTATTATACTCTTAAGCTATAGACAATCCATTTATTCAGATAATATTTTATGAAAAAGTAAGCAATCACTGGTTTACATTTTTTCACTTAAAACATGAAGAATACGGGTTGTGAAAAAGTTTAATCTCACTATGGAAATTCCTTTTTTATTTGCCTTTCACTTTTCCTTTTAGTATGCATTAATCTGATGAAAGATGGAGGAATATTTAAATTTTAAAGCAGGGTTAGAAGAATAATTATTCATCTTCTTGCTGTCCAAACCCTTTCAAAGAGTTCTAAGGCTTTTTTATACTGTTAAAGGATTTTTTTATTCCAGAAGGGAGCTTAAAATTTACTATATAATTAATATCCTCAATAGTTTATGAGACGTATTAATTTAATAATTTTACGTAGTTGGTTGTATTTTTTAATAAATATTTTTAAATCGTATTAAATATTGTTTTTCTTCAGTATTTTGAAAGGAAGAAAATAGGTCATACATGTTACGAAATAAATAACTTGACAATCACGAATTTTCAGTATTCCCAATTTAAAAAGGCATAAACTGAGTATAGCTCAAAAACTTATATATATATATATATATATATATAATATATATATATATATATATATATATATATATATATATATATATATATATATATATATAATTTAGAGATATATTTCATTAAATTAAACTTTATTTTCTCGAATACTTTTGTCAACCATGTGTTAAGATAGAGTTTTACACAAAAAGCTTTTTGAAAATTATTATTTTTTTTAAGTTTTTCAAATAAATTTCTCTTTTATTCTCTTCACAATAGTAATTACTTGTATGAAACTATTTTTTTAGCTTTTTTGAGTGTACTTTTTAGTTATATTGAGATAATTTAATTACTAAATGATATTATCTTAGATACCTGATGATTTCTATTAAATAATAACGGCATCATTAGTCCATGTATTATATATGCCTTTAGCAATATCAATTTAAAATTATAAAATTACTTGATGAAATTAAAACGGAAAATAAGTACTGCTACTTACAGATTTTATTCGGAAATAATTTCGTTCGTAATATTTTTTTTTTTTTTTTCCATACATGTCATATATTGTTTAATTTCTATTCATATTAAAAACAAAGATACATTTGTTCTTTATTGAAAACATTGAATCTGATTTTCCTGAATGAAACAAATAATTCAGAATGCCGTGCATTTAATGTTTTTTTTTTATTTCCTCTATTCGTTTTTAATTTGAAACAACATTCTTAACAACATTCTTACATTGAAATTAATATGTTTCAGAAATTTAGCTGGTAAAGAATCAAACAAAATTTCTGCCTTCGAAAATAATTTAGTAAAAATAAAATGTAAATTTTAATACGTAGGATAATTTACTTAAATACCTAACTGAATATTCTATATGCAAAAATGTCGTTTGTAACAAGATCAGTTGTTCAGCACCTTAACCCTTTATCAACCACGGTACTTATAAACACCACTCTCACTTTAAAATTACATAGAATAACCATTTTTACGAGTACTCTCACGATACTTAGCAGGCATATTTTTTTAATTCCACTCTTCCAGAGTATATGGAAGCACGGGTTATATAATGAGTGTTTTAGCAAGGAAGGCGAATAGTTTATAACAGAAGCTGTGTTTTCTGCTGACATTTTGATCGGATTGCGAAGTTTCTCAGTTTTGTTCGGAATAGTTAATAAGCCAATAGATAAGCGTTTTATTTTTTGTATATTAATGAAGAACTTATAAAACGATTTGACTATTAGTTTTAAGTGAACAGTGCATGTAAATAATGTTACAGTTCAATAACTTTGTGGTGCTAAGTACTGACATTGCATTGAATGTTAGAGCAATTTTTTCCCAATCCATGTGACGCATTGTTGTTTTTGTTGTGTTGTAGAATCATCCCTATAGTGCAATAGATTTATGCCTTTTTGCATTTATTTTTAGCTAACTTATTTATTTTGCTTTTTTTACTGTTTTAGTTTAAGGTTTTCAAAGAAGTTTAAACTTTGAATCCGAGGATGTGTTTTTTTTTCACACACTTAAATGAGATATCTATTCTTATTTCAGAAATTAATAACATTTTACTTGCTTTACGTGTAAATGGAATTTAACAATAATTGGAGATTTTTAAGGTGTTTATATTATTATTATTATTATTTCCATTTCTTGGAATGTTTGGAAAAAATAATCTTTGTCTTCTAGAGTCTTTGGATTATTTACAGAACCTACCATTTGAAATCAGTGATGTACAAAGAGATTATTTTTCAGATGTAGAATCGCAGAAAATAATCTGCCGAGATTTTTATTAGATCCTTCAGATGACGATCAAGAAACTGCACAAGACTCAAGGTGAGGTAGTTCATGTTATGAAAATGCAGCATTTCCTATTCCAGGATGCAGTGCTTTAAAAAACTTTCAATTGAAGCCTCACTCAAAATACACTACATGTAATGAATATTTGTGTATTAATGAACAGAAAAAAACTGTTTCTTCGAATATCATTAAATTAAGTTTATGTGTAAAAAAGTAAATAACTTTTAAAAATTTCATTATCTGTAAAAATAAATATTTTGTGCTTTGAAATATTAGTAATATCTGGTTATTTAGCATTTTTAAGAATAAAAACTGCTATATAAAATGCATTCGGTCTAACTGCGTTATAACATGCTTTCGGTCTTTACATATTCTGAGATTATTTTAGACCTTTATGTACTGACGGCACTTTAAACTACCAATTTAATCAATTAGCTCTAACGGATTAAATTTCCCAAAGTTCAGTATTGTACTTATGTATATCCCTTAATTTTCAATGTAGAGTTTCAAAAGAATATATTGCATGAAGAAAATTGCAATAGATTGTAATGCGGCAGATAAAAGGTTAAATAATGAAATCCTTAACTAATTTACTGTCTTTGGTCATAAATGCTTCCACATATTTCCAGATGACAGGACAAATAGAATACAGTTAAAAAGTATCAGTTAAGGTTATTACTTGTACGAGGGAACAATATTACAAGAAATTCACTAAATTTACATAGTGCATTTATTAAAATGATCGACATAGAAATATTTACTGCGATGAAGGTGGGTAGCTAATTTCTCTGAAATCAACATAATCAAAATTTTAGAATTCATATGAGTGATATATGAATATGAATGAATATATATGAATTATTCATATGAAATACGTCACATTAATTATTTTTTTACATAAATAATTATTTTAGTTACAGTATGTTCCAAAAGAAAAGACCTAGTTCTTGAATATTAAACAAATAAGAGTGGTTGGTAAGTTTTAGAAAAATGCACCATACATCCGATTTTATATTCTTATATGATACATATAAATAAATTTGTTTATATCCGTTTGTTACGCGAGCAATCTCAACAGAAGTTTCTAATTCGAGATATTAGGTAAAATTTTTATATTAAGATTTCGTAATATGCAAATGACCATCACCGCCTATTTTGAATTTACAATTGAATGTTTAATGTATAAAACAATTGTTACAAATTTATCAATAAATTAAGTGCTATGACAATCAAGGGCTTATTCCCCTTAAAAACGAGTGAATTATACCTATTTATATGTTCTGGGTGTTTTACTTCAAGAAATTAACACTTCGTTACATGTTACGGAAAAAATTCCGTGGATGAGAATTATAAAAGTTAAGAAAAAAAATACAAACAGTAGCAACGCAAATTTTAGTGATAACCGCATGATAATCTTAAAATTGTTTCATATTCTTCTCTTTTTTACATAACATTAATATTTTTTTTTAAATACACATCAGAATTATTTCAAAGAAAAAAATTCAATACCTTTCTTTTGTCCTTCAATGTATCTTAACTACCTTCCCCAGTAGCTAAATTCTCTCGATCTAGCATGATCTCTTTTAGGAAAAGTAGAATGAGCTGATTTTGAAACTCTTGCGATTCTCACAAAACTTCTTTTTCATTCTCTTTACTTTATTTTTTTATTATTCTTCTTCTTACGAATAAAAGTAATTATTAATTGTTTTCAATTTGCATGAAATTTTCCAGTATTAAAATAAGATGGAAAAATTAAAAAAAAAAAAAAAACAAGTTAACATATTCACTGTTATGCATTTTTTTTCTGTTTAAAATGATACAACCCGTTACCCACCCGCTTCACTGAGTATTTCACGAAGTTGTATATATGTATACTGTTTACATATATATTAATTATTGATATCTAGCATTAAGAATTCGATTGAATTGAAAAATATATTTATAGCTGATACACTCTCGCCCCTTGATATAAAAAGAACGTAAATTATAATATTTATTTTCTATTTATATCTTAAATAGAGGTAGAAAGAATTTTTTTTCGCTCACTTAACATAATAATCAATCTCACTTAACCTAATAATCACATCAAAGCAACTTTCAGTAGATTTCTACTCCATAAAATAAACATGCGTGCTAAATCTCACGTCTAAATCTAACAGAGCAAAAACGGAATTTTTATCATCAATACCTGGTTGACAGCATTCTTAGTGGATTCATATTCAACAAAAGAAGCATGCAAATAAATTTTATTATTATAGTCTTAGCAGTTCAAAAACGGGAATTTTGTCTATCAATACGCCCCAATAACTTTCCCCGCATCACCCTGGAGTTGATTTCCGTACAATCCATTCTTAGTGGAACTCTACTCAACTAAAGAAAAGTGCTCAACAAATTTCAAGTAAATGAGGTAAATTCAAAGACAGGAATGTTTCTATAACACGCCTTAATCCCTCGCAACTCCACTCCTTTGGGAGTCCGTTTTCGCAAAAATCTTTGTAAAAGGAACTTTATTCCATGAACGGAACATACCTTCTAATTTTCAAGCAGGTGGTTCTATTATTTGAAATGCGGAAATATTTATCTAATACGCCCCTTAATCTCCCTCAGTGACCCTTGGGGATCAATTTTCCCCAAAACTATTTTGTAGCGGATCTCTACACCATGAAAGGAATTCACTTACCAAATTTTAAGACTGTACGTCTAATAGTTTAAAAATGGAAATAATTATCTATAACGCCCCTTAAGCCCCCACAACGCCACTTAGGAAGCGATTTTCGCAAAACCCATCTTATGACAGATCACTACTCAGTGAATGGAATCTGCTAACTCAATTTCAAGATTTTACGTCTAATAGTTCAAAAAAGGAATTAATTGTTTATAACACCCCTTAATTCTCCACAACGCCACTTGGGGTCGATTTTCACAAAACCCATTCTGTAGGGGATCTGTACTCTATGAAAGGGACCCGCTTACCAAATTTCAAAACTGTACGTCTAATAGTTTAAAAATAGAAATAAATATGTATAACGCCCCTTAAGCCCACGAAACGCCACTTAGGAAACGATTTTCACAAAACCTATCTTATGACAGATCACTACTCAGTGAATGGAATGTGCTAACTCAATTTCAACATTTTACATCTAATAGTTTAAAAAGGAGTTAATTGCCTTTAACGCCCCTTAATTCTCCCCAACGCCACTTGGGGTCGATTTTCACAAAACCCATTTTGCAGCGAATCTGTACTTTATGAAAGGAATCCGCTTAAAAAATTTCAAGACTGTACGTCTAATTGTTTAAAAATTTAAATAATTATGTATAGCGCCTCTTAAGCCCCCGCAACGCCTCTTAGGAAACGATTTTCATAAATCCCATCTTATAGCGGATCTCTACTCAATGAATGGAATCAGCTTACTAAATTGGAAGATTTTACGTATAATAGTTTAAAAAAGGAGTTAATTGCCTATAACATCACTTAATTCTCTACAACGCCACTTGGGAGTCGATTTTCACAAAACCCATTCTGTAGAGGATCTGTACTCTATGAAAGGAATCCGCTTACCAAATTTCAAGACTGTACGTCTAATAGTTTAAAAATGGTAATAATTATCTATAACGCCCCTTAAGCGCCCTCAACGGCACTTGGATGTCGATTTTTTGTAAAAATCATTATGTAGGGACTTTATGAAATAAATCTGTGTACCAAGTTTCACGACAGTGCGAGGGCTGCGGTAGCCCAGTGGTTAAGGTATCCAACCATGGCAGGCATGTCATGAGTTCGATCCCAGTACCACTAAAGACCCGCCGTGTAGGGCAGCGATGCACGTTAAATCTGTCGAGAGCTGAAACGTCCTCCCGTTGGTGTGGTGTGGTAGTTAGGAGAGGGGGGTGCCAGCTCAGGTGTCGTCCACGTCACTTGACCATGGTTCAAAATTACGTGGTCCGTCGCCAAAAGCCCTCGTGTAGCTGAACAGTGCGACGTTAATATTAACTCAACTCATTCACGACAGTACATCTAATAGTTTATTAAAGTAAATAATTATCTATAACGCCCCTTAAGCCCCCGTAACGCCCCTTGGAATTTGAACTTTGCAAAGTCCGTTCTCAGCTGATGTCTACTCCATGAAGGGAACCTACCTACCAAATTTCAAGTCTGTAGGTTTAATAGTTCCGGAGATATCGTGATTAGTCAGTGAGTCAATGAGTCAGTCAGTTAGTGAGTGAGTGAGTCGCTTTTCTCCTTTATATATATAGATATATAAAATATTTCAAATAAAAAACCAAGTTTTCTTAAAAATGATTTTTATTCAACGAGCCATATGGATGTTCTGCCACTGAGAGTAAACGACGACCGGTGAAAATATAAGTAGCCCTACCACTTAGACCCAAATGTGTGAAGTCTACCTTATTCTATCAGTTAAAGTTAATGCTGACATATAGACTATAAAAATCATGGTCAGGGTTTAGAAGTGGTTTGTTTGGAACATCTGTTCTGATTATTAATTGGGTGTTTAATTTAATACTTAAAGTGTAGTGGAAAATAAACGTTATGTTTTATATATGGAGTTTAATTTTAAATTTAATTATATATATATATATATATATATATATATATATATATATATTGTCACGGAGTTCGAAAGAAGTACACAGTTCAATTAAACAAACAATTAGATTTATTCTAACGCTTGGAGCTCGATACAACACTGGACTGAGAACATGCCCAACTGGCGATGAACTCT